>MIEF01007943.1:0-180612 GCA_001870725.1 Taenia solium | reverse complement strand
CCTCTGTTTCCAGAATATATATTCTGCCCCAATACCATGCCTTCTTTTACCTTAGAGGGAGCCTCGGGACGCTACACCAGGTGTTTCCATGGCCAGGTTGAAATTACCCTGCTGCATCTAGCCTAGCTATTAATACTGAAGCGACACCAGCCACGAACTTCGTATTTATTGGAACTGCCAAGAGGAATCAAACAACTTTTTGGTGAAATATCCTCCATAAGCTCCCTTTCCTCTTATTGGGCAACTTGCTTCCCTTCGCCCAATGTGTATCTGCTGATGTAGAATATGCAGGACGCCTTTCGATAGCATCGTTTTATGCTTTGCACACTTGAATTGCGTCCATCCCGTATCTGTGAGGCTTGATCGCCTTATTTGCTCATGGGTTCACGATTACCTGGAATCACAATATGTGTTTCGTGTGTCTCGACCCATTCGAAAACTGGGATTTGTACGTCTCTCTTTCATTTTGCCACATTGTCGTTGGAGAGGAGGACTAAATAATACACACTTGCTACACCGAGTTACACGCGGTGACTGACACGGTTAGCTTGCGGAATATTCTTACAGCACTGATAACGTTTTGATTGCTGACATGGGATGCTGACTGATGGGAACGTAGGGGACGGCACTCGAAATAAGAGAGAGGCTACGTAGTGCTTTGTTTGTTCGAACTGCCGGTTTCGGTCACTTGGGTGGCCATATTGCACTAGCCGGTTGGCTGGCCTTCGGGACGTTACATTCTGTTTTTTGATCGAAACTTTCTTAAAAATGCTGTTCGAAATGAAATTTAGGAGAATATGGTTCTGCGATTTTGTTTAAATTTTTTTGCATTTAATGCAGTGTTTACTTATTTATCTGTCTGGTTTGTTCGAACTGCCGATTTCGGTTGCTTGAATGGCCGTTGTAGCGTCCCGAGACTCCCTCTAAGGTAAAAGAAGGCATGGTATTGGGGCAGAATATATATTCTGGAAACAGAGGGCTTGGGGGCTGTTGGCACGGCCCAAAGGCCGGCCAACCGGCTAGTACAAGATGGCCACCCAAGTGACCGAAACTGGTAGTTCGAACAAACAAAGTATTACAGCCGTATTGTACAGCTGGATGGTTGAAATCTGGTCCATGCCAGCAACCCTCAAGCCTACCGCTCCCAGATCCATATGTTCTGCCCTAGTTGTATGCCTTTTTTACCTTAAAGGAAGCCTCGGGACGCTACACTTCCGGACTGCAGTCTGCTTTGCAGCTAATTTTAAGGAATCACTCTCCATCGCAATTTAGTGAATAACAACATATCCGATGGTTCGGATAACTGATAGTTGTCGGGATCATATTTAGCCCTTCATTAAAAAGTTTCATAGACTGCTCCTCCTTGGGTAGGTGCTTTTTCTCCTGCGTGTGAGTTTTTCCACTGCTAGTAACGCCGCGCTGGTCTATAAATGCGCATGGTTGGCCAGATTCGGGAGGAAATTTTCAACCTCGTCGAGGAAGCTCATGGTTTTTCCCCAAAGACTGAAGCTCCCCCGTCGTAAATACTTCACTTACATATTGGCCGCCAAACAGTAGGCTTGAAAGTAGGGATGAAAAGGAAAGGGAATATCCCTCTTCAATCCGAGCTATGAGATGGAGCCGCCTAGCGAAGGCACGTTATATGTTGACCAAAGGGCCCTGCATTTTGAAACTAAAAATAAGCAACTGTAGATGCTACTGGTACATTCAATGTTAGAGCCTTTTGTAGTTTCCTCTTATTAGTATTTGGGTCGCAGATGTGTGGAAATATGCAGAGCCTTTCTTAGCAACTTCCATTCATTTAAAATCTTGCCTTAGTCGCCCACGGTTGCGATCATCAGCCCTTCCAATTGTTTTTACTTGTGGATGGCATAAAAATGCTCCTTTATTTAAATGATTACTTAAAATTATTTTCCGTTTAAAACACGCACCCATTGCCCTTTTTATAAAAGCTCCTAGGACTTTCAAATCTACAAACAAAGATTTGCTTATTTTTTCAACTACTCATATCTTGTAACCTTTTCTATTTTTTTTGTTTATCACATTCGATGTCATTACTTTTTATTTTTATTGGGCGATGAGAGATTCCAAAGTAGGCGCTAGTTTTAACGCCGTGAGGAAAACACTTTGGTGGCGTTACATTTCGCGGGGCTAGCGGGCGATGTCGGTAGTATCTATGAATGGATGCAAATCGGATGATTACTCTTCCGACAAGGCGAACATCATTTGCCTAAGCGACTCATACAAAGTAAATTGATATGCAATGTGACTATTATGGAGGTTTCTCATTATGTTCAGTATCCTCCGGGGACGACAGAGGTATATTCTTACTTCGAAAGTCGCGGTGGGAAATTTTCTGAAACTGTATTTTTTGGGCTGCAGTATATTTTGAAGAAATATCTCGTTGGTCCTGTAGTCACTGAGAGGAAAATACGTGAAGCTAAGGAAATGATGCGTGAACACTTTGGGAGCGATTTAATGAACGAGGAAGGATGGCGTTACATATTAGAGGTATTTTACTCCATAACCTCACTTTTTTCTTTCTAGAAACACAACGGGCATCTGCCTATTCGCATTAAGGCTGTTCCTGAGGGCACGGTCATACCTGTAAGGAATGTTTTGTTCACCGTGGAAAATACGGATCCCAGCTGTTATTGGCTCACTAATTACCTTGAGGTAACTTTAGCTTCTCACCAATTTGATCTTTAAGACATTACTCGTTCAAGTTTGGTATCCGCTCACAGTTGCTACGAATTCCTTGGAGTTCAAAAAAATCATTTTCAAGTACCTGGAGGAGACGTCTGATGATTTGTCTCCGCTCCCAATGTTGATGCACGATTTCGGTTTTCGTGGTGTGTCTTCCATTGAGGTGCGCGCTATTGCTAAGAATTTTTTCTGGTCTTCTTTTACATTGAACACATCCCTCTCGACCATTTAATGTGCTTCTCTGAAAGAACTTCTTTGACAATTTTATTTTAGTCAGCATCAATCGGCGGAACTGCACATTTGGTTTGTTTTCGTAGTACGGATACAATGGCAGCCCTTTTATTTGCTAAGCGGTACTACAAATGTAAAATGGCTGGATTCAGTATTCCTGCGACAGAGCACAGGTTTTTTTGCTCACCTCTTTTGTTTTTCTCATACTGGAAATGCTATTCCAATGGTTGATTTTATCTATACAATTTAATGTGCCTTCCCAATAACTACGACAATGTGTAGCCGTTCGCATCTCTTAAAGTGACATGCATTTTGCGCGTGCATGATGTGTATCTTAAGTTAATTGGCGTAAAGCAGTTTGTGTATTTATCACATCTAGTTTTTGCACCTATATGGTCGTTTTTCCCAACCTGAGAAAATTAGGCTCTAAAACTAGTTGTAAGCAACGCTATAGTACATTCATGCTTCAGGCTTAAACGTTCTCCGATTCGTCAGTAGTGACAGCTGAATAATTTGCTACGATGCAGGGTTTAATTGACTCAATTAAAGATTGTTTGTTTCATCCATGTCCTTACCCGCAGTACAATAACGGTGTGGCGCGAGGCGGGTGAGCAGGATGCCTACAGGAATCTACTGGAAAAGTTTCCGACAGGATCCGTTGCTTGCGTCTCGGACAGTTACAACATTTGGAATGCGTGTGAAAAGATCTGGGGCGAGGATCTTCATGACTTAGTGGGTCACTTCTGTGCATTTGCTTTGAATAGCTGGGCGCGTCTTTATCACCACGACTATATTGTCTACCTCTAATATTGATTCTTTGTATATCTAGGTGAGCCCCTTTAAAACATGTGCTGACTCACATTAGTCCTTCATTAAACGTCTACGCATTCCGATCAGACTTAGTCCGAGTCATTTTCGGAAGTGTTAGAGTGGAATAGTGGGCCAAAAAATGCATTGTTTGCCCTGCCAAAATTTTTTGCATGGTTCTACATGCTAGGTAGTGAATAGAGAGGGCACTTTGGTCATCCGGCCGGACTCGGGTAACCCCGAAAAAGTGGTGGTGCAAGTGCTCGAAATTCTGGGACAAAAGTTCGGCTACAGTCTTAACAGCCTCGGCTTTAAGGTGCTCCCACCATATCTACGTCTCATTCAGGGTGACGGTATCAATCTCGAAAGCCTTGGTACGTCGTCTTCTTCACGCTCTTTCCAAATTACTCATGTTCATTTGGAAATCACTTTATGCTCGTATCCTTTTGCTGAATTTTACCTAAGATGCGTTTATTTCTGTCAATTCCCTGGAAGCATGTAAGGCATTAATCAGTAAGCAGAAAGATTACAAGGGAGATGAATTGTAAGGTAGGTTCCTGGCCCGTTGATAACGGATATGCTCATCTATAGGAGTTACACTCCCTAATATTGCCTATCAATGAAATGAATCAATGAAGTTGCAAGACTCAGTTATGGGGGAAAAATGTGTATCACTCCGAATAGTTTCTACATCATCGTTTGGTTCTCTTAAATACCCGAATTTTCAAAGCATTGCACAGATTAACTTGCAGTTTTAGAGGCACAACCAAACCTAATTACAACACGTTACATGTTTTATTGGCGTTGGGACAGTTAGGCTGGACGTCTCAACTTGTGTCTTGTGTAGGCAAGATCCTGGAGAACGTGAAGGCGGCGGGTTGGAGCACCATCAACGTCGCCTTCGGCAGTGGTGGTGCCCTGCTACAGCGCCTCAACCGAGACACTCAGAAATGCGCCTTCAAGTGCAGCCACGCTGTCATCAACGGAAAACAGGCGAGTGCAAGTAGACGTGACATGGGGGTGTTGGGACTGTTTGCACCTCGAATCTCCACGTCCACATATGCAGCCACGCCCCAGTGGAAACCCAGTCGCCAACACAAACACCCACACCCATCTGTTAGCGTTGGGAGTACAATCACGAGAATTGGTTCTTACAGCAGAAAAGGTCACGTCTTCTTATCATGACACATGGCACACCACTTTACCTGTCCCCTCTGTCAGGCGGGGCCCACGGTGATCAGAGGCAACCTTAACCCTCCCCCTGGAAATAATGCTTTTCACTAGCCCTCTCACAATGGATTATTTTGCCCTATGGGCAGGGCCAAGATCCACTGCGAGCGGATGCACTTTATCCCAAATTTACGCTCTCCTCAATTCATGCCAAACACGTGCCGTTCGGTTTGGGTGATATTGCATTGACCCGATAGGGTCAATGCATGTCACTGCACTCTCGGTTCCATTCCCACTACTACTCATGTGGTGCTGTGACACTGTCCACATCGAAGTGGTTTGGTGATGGGTGGGCACATTGAGATGGGTGGTTGATCCACGACGCAGCCATTCGGCAGTGTGTGATAAAGTGGTTGCAGTGTCTAGCCATTCTCTTTCTTTCTTTGTTGTGTGTGTGCGTGTAGGTAGATGTTTGCAAGCATCCAATCACCGATCCGCAGAAACATTCCAAGAAGGGTCGCCTATGCCTCCAACGCTCGGCGTCTCAGAATGGATTTGTCACGATGGAGGAAGGCCAGGGTGATTTGGAGAAAGTGGGTTGCATTTTGGCAGTCTTTTCTCTCTCTCCTATGTGAAGGCATTTGTTAATAGTGTCTGTTGAATGCCTCATTTGCTAGTCGGTACACAAACAAGTTGGTGGTCGTATTTGTGAAGGACTGTTGAGCAGGATAGCTCTTTAGCTAGATGCGTTGAATGCCTGTGCATTATGTGGGAAGGAGGGTGGATTGGGTTTCCACCTTGTAGGATCTCCTTGTGACGGTGTACGAGAACGGACGCCTTCTGGTGGACTACACCCTCGAGGAGATTCGTGAGAGAGCAGAGCTACCAGCGGTGAGGGAGGCGTTTTTAATGCCCCACAATCATGTGGACACAATGGTGAATGCTTGCAATAGTCTCTAGGTTCCTTGCAGTCCTCCTTTCTACCCCAACCCATGGGCACTACCTAAAAAAGTCGCTCAGGCTCTACTTTTTTGTCCGCGTGTGTGTGTGTGCATCTAATCTGCTGGGATGTCTACCTCCGCCTTTTTTGTTAATTATATTTACTACGAAAAAAAAACAACCAGAAATCCTCCAATTCCTCTTTCCTGTGTACAGGCAATCTCCACTTCACTTTATTAACCGTTTAATCTCCCAGTATTTTTGGAAGTACCCTATTTTTCATTGTGTAATTGCACTTGCTATGCACAATAAAAGTAGATATCACAAGACTGACTCAAGCTGTTGTTGTTGTTGTTGTCATTTCTCTCACTATCGATGGTTAGTTTCTGTTTATCACTAACCCTTTTGAGTGATAAGTCGGACTTGTGATATTCCTATCTCGAGACCTGGGTAGCGGACATACCGGTGCTTGGTCTCTGTTTCTAGATATTTATGTTTAATTCTTAGCGGTGGCACGACTACCCGAGAGTAGGTCGGCACAGGTGCTTTCGTGGTTGCATGGTTCGATCAGATGTCGCCAGGAGGAGAAGGTCATGCAGCACTTGAAATACATACCGAGACGAGTGTATTTTACTCCGAGAAGCTTTCCAAGCACAATAGTGATGGCAAAGCTCGTAAATTCTATTACCATTTAAGGGCCATATCATCTACTATCGAAATGTTTTAGAGGTTAACTGTGGACGTAATTCTGAAGTCTTGATAGCATCCCATGAATCGTACATCACCCTCATTCTCCTGCACATCCGCTGTTTTTTTATGCTAGCACCTACTAACGCTAACTGTCTCCTCCAGCCATTTAACCTATTCATTCCTGTTATCGTTCTGAGATTGCATTACGAAACAGTCCAAGAGGGAAGTAAACATTTACTTCACCGTTGTGGGACCTCTTGGCTTCCACTGTTCCATGCAACATTCACCACTGTAACTAGATAATCCATTGCCATCGCTCCTCAACGCGGACAATGGGTTGAAACGGACTATAGGCATGCTATCCATTGATTCCATAAGCACTGATAATTATAATGCTTTAAATATTTTTTTAGCTTCCGGTTTTGGTAATGGGCTGCTTTGAATTGTACCGCTGTACCTTTAGCCTTCGAATCCTTTTTTGGTTAGCAATATCTACTCTTTCCAAATATTATTTTGTCTTTCGTCTTCAGGGCTAAATCGTGAAATTTCTTCATTGCTGCAATGGCAACCGCAGAAGCCTGGGCGTTGAATAGCCTTCGGCTGAAATACGTGATCCAACAGCGTGTTGGGCGTTAACTTAAACCATTCTAGCACTCCAGACAATTTATTTAACTTCCATTGTTAAAAGGAGAAGGGGTGCAAAAGCTCAGAACCAAGGAAATATGTTTGATAACGTTTCTCTCTCTCCTTCTTGTTTAGATGACGACAATCGCGGCGGTTTGTGTGCATGTGTACGCTTGACGCCAAAGGCGTGGCTATACAATGGCGTAACAAAAATTTCATTCCTCACGGCACTAAATCTTTACGAGGTTAACCAATGCCTATTTAGTTTTTACATAGCGTCCCGATACTTCTTTGAAGGCAAAAGAAGGCATAATACTTGGGCAGAACATATTCAGCAAAGAGGAGGATCGTGGCTACCGGCATGGCCCTGAGGCCAGCCCACTCGGCTGGGGCGATATGGTCACCCAAGTCACCGAAATCGGAACCAACAGTCAAACGAACAAAGTATTGCATAGCTCCTCTCTCCTCTCCATCGTTCCCGACGCAAAGTAATCAGTGCCAGGAGAAGCACCCGCAACTAAGACGATGCTTAACCACAACGTCACTGATTCCTCTTGGTGATTTGGCTATATCTACAATTTCGTCCTGTTTGAAAACTGAATTCAAAGTGAGGCGTTCTGTCGACTACCAGCGTGTCCACAATAAGGCGTGAAAGCCAATAGAGAACATAATACTAGAGCAGAATATATATGTTCAACAATTAAAGGGACTAGAGCTGCTGCCATGGCTAAGAGAATGTTGCCACGCAAGTGACCGTAACCGGAAGCCAGAATTAAACAAGTAAAGCATTACAGTGCGGCGCATTCGTTTTTCTTGGCAAATGCCTGTTTCTTGAATTTTCTCCACCTCATTAAACAGTTTTAAACAAATCTTTTTATGATTCTCTGCTGTTTTTTGCAGCTAGAATTGCTTACCAGTTTTTATTTATTCTTCATTTTTTAATTAACCATCTTACTTCGTATGCTAGCATGTGTATGTTTCACGCACCTTTAATACGCAGTCAATATTTAAACCTTTACGGTTCAGACTATTTATTTTTTTGTGAAATACGCCCTGATAATAGTGAGGTCCTCACTACCTTGTTAAATTGCGTCATTTTTGCAATGAAATGGCGTAGGGCATGCGCCAAGCCAATCACGTGATTCGCTGGGGGGGGTGCGCCGTACCTTACAGAGTAGGTTGCTCTTTACGGCACACGGGAGTTGAAACATAATCGGTCGTATTGTTGCGATGCCACAAAAGCAAACTGGCACTTGCAGTGGATGAGTAACAGACTTAACTAGAAAAGATTCTGCGACTTAAAGTGCCCGCGGTTGTTTGCGCGCACACTGAAGCCATGAGCCGCGATTGGTCTGAATGCTTGGTAGTGCGATGGTTTAAATGGTGATTTAAACTGAGAGATTTGGTCTCCGTTTGCCCATTCTACCATGCACAGTTTGTGTCTAACAATTTTAAAGGTGTGGTGTGTAATGGCAGACTCGTGTGTATCTTTGGAATTGATCTAACTTGATTTTAGTAATGGACATGTAGGGGTTCGATTTTTCAGATTAGGTACTACCTTTGGCTGAAATGATGCGCGAGAAATTGCCTTTAGCAAGGCACATCGTGATTGAAGATGGAACACCAACACCAGTTAACAAAGGAATGTCATGATGCCGATTTCTGCTGGCGCGATGGGTCACGCTGTAGACACAGTCACTGCAACTTTCTTGCCCAAGGTTTAATGTTTATCATGGTTGATGGCCACTTAATGAAATTTGATGCAAAAACGCAATTAGGTCTAGTCAGACAGAATGTGCAAGACCTCATATCTCACACCAAGCCGTAGAACTGATCTACCTGGGAGTGGGTATTTTTTTAATCTGAAGATGGATGATGCGTAAGATGTCATCTCCTCGATCTCTGGACCATACTTCTTGGACTAATGAGTAACACCAATTTCTTGGCTCAGGTATATGACAATCACATGAGCACAGAGGAAGTTGACCAGATGGAGAGTAAAACTACTGGAGCGAAGAAGGATGCGTCCGCAGCTTGGGTCGTGGCGAACCGGAAAACTGCATGGATTTCATGACACTACGGGGATATTCGACTAATGAATCGTTCATATGTTTTCTCATCCAAAGGATAGATTACTGGCCATTATAATATGTAGGTATAACTGTAATACTTTATTTATTCGTACTGCCGTGCCAACAGCCTCCAAGCCCTCTGTTTCCAGAATACATGTATTCTGCCCCAGTACTGTCTTCTTTCACCCTAAAGGCAGACTTGGGACGCTACATTGGTGGCAGCGGTAAGCGGACCCGACTTTGATGGATTTTATCCTGCTCCATACCGCTTCTAGCAAACTTTGTCTGTGTGAAAGAAGTACATTTCCTACGGATGGGGGAACCTCCGGCATCCCATAACAGAAGGGCTGAGATCGACGTCCATCTTCGGCATCTCGCTCGCTCTTGTGTTCTAAAAGGAAGCCATTAACAACTGAAGCAACACTAGCCGTGAACTCCGAGTTCAGTGGAGCTACCAAGAGGGACCAGCGGCATTATGATCAAGCATCCTCCGTAAGCTCTCTCTCCTGTTCTTGAGCAATTCGTCTGCCTTTGCAAAAATGTGTGTCTACAGATGTAGAATGTGCAGGACGCCATTCGATAGCATCGTTTTATGCTTTGCACACTTGGATCGCGTGTATCCCATTTTCATTAGGCCCGATTGCCCCACTTGCTCGGGGTTCTATGATACCATCGCGTTTCTTCCACGGCATCAAAAAAGCCTGGAATCACATTATGTGTTGCGTGTGTCTCGATCCATTCGAAAACTTGGAATTACACCCCGTCATTTCACTGGAACACATTATCGTTGGAGAGGAGGACTAAGAAATACACATTTACTGCACCGAGTGCTATGCGGAATTGATGGCACTACAAGACATGCGCTCGAATCTCGATGACTGGGACGGTTAGCTTGTGGGTGCATCTCGCAGCACTGACTACTTTGTGATGGCTGACACGGGAGGCTGAATGAGAAGAGCGGCGCTCGAAAGAAGGGAGGGGCTGTGTAATACTTTGTTTGTTCAAACTGCCGGTTTTGATCACTTGGGTAGTCATATTGTACTAGCCTGTTGGCCGGCTTGCGGGCCGTGCAAAAAGCCTCCAAGCCTTCTGGTTCCATAATATATATTCTGCTCTAATACTATGCCTTCTTTTACCTTAAGAGAAGTCTCGGGACGCTACAATAACAGTAGTACCGTGAACACTTGACAGTTTCATCGTTTACTTGCCAGGCTTAATTATTTCCCTTTCTCTCGCTTCACTTTCGAAAAATGACAAGTCCAATTAGCAGAAAAGTCAGCGGCTGCAAAGTGATTCATCCAAAGAATTAGGAAACACAACAACGGTATGCTTCTAGCACTTTACATGTAGATGGATTTCGCTAAGGATGGTGTATCAACGGACAAGTGAGAATGTCCGAAGAGGAAACAATAGGTGACATCCAAGGTACAGGCAACCAGACAAATTGTTACCGCATTACAGAGTGGTAGTCTAGGCTTACGGACTAATGAGTCGCCAAATTCGTAAAACTGGTAAGGTTTCAAGAGTCACAGGGCCTAGCAGTAACCCGATAAGGTCAATCCAATAACACTCACATCAAACGGAACTTTTTTAAAATTAATTAGGGCAATTATGACCTCAAAGTGGAATTCTGAAAGCCCGTAATCGGAGCGGCTCTTGACCCCTACGAATGGAGCAGTTTAAGGACAGGCGATAGTCTATTATAGCAGGACTAATAAGGCATCCGTATCTAAAGAAGTTAGGGGTCAATCTAAGCACAGAAACGGATTCAAAGAGACACGTAATGTATCATGGCAAGGAAGGATGGCTTCCTTCTTCTACCTAGGTGCGTCAGTGTACATGTATGTTCGTGAAATGGCTCTTCCACATCCATTCAGACTGACTCGGGCATGGGCATTGCCAACAAACCCATTACTATAACTCGCAGTCTTATCAAGGGTGTTATCCACCAGAAGGCGTCCGTTCTCGTACACCGTCACAAGGAGATCCTACAAGGTGGAAACCCAATCCACCCTCCTTCCCACATAATGCACAGGCATTCAACGCATCTAGCTAAAGAGCTATCCTGCTCAACAGTCCTTCACAAATACGACCACCAACTTGTTTGTGTACCGACTAGCAAATGAGGCATTCAACAGACACTATTAACAAATGCCTTCACATAGGAGAGAGAGAAAAGACTGCCAAAATGCAACCCACTTTCTCCAAATCACCCTGGCCTTCCTCCATCGTGACAAATCCATTCTGAGACGCCGAGCGTTGGAGGCATAGGCGACCCTTCTTGGAATGTTTCTGCGGATCGGTGATTGGATGCTTGCAAACATCTACCTACACGCACACACACAACAAAGAAAGAAAGAGAATGGCTAGACACTGCAACCACTTTATCACACTGCCGAATGGCTGCGTCGTGGATCAACCACCCATCTCAATGTGCCCACCCATCACCAAACCACTTCGATGTGGACAGTGTCACAGCACCACATGAGTAGTAGTGGGAATGGAACCGAGAGTGCAGTGACATGCATTGACCCGATAGGGTCAATGCAATATCACCCAAACCGAACGGCACGTGTTTGGCATGAATTGAGGAGAGCGTAAATTTGGGATAAAGTGCATCCGCTCGCAGTGGATCTTGGCCCTGCCCATAGGGCAAAATAATCCATTGTGAGAGGGCTAGTGAAAAGCATTATTTCCAGGGGGAGGGTTAAGGTTGCCTCTGATCACCGTGGGCCCCGCCTGACAGAGGGGACAGGTAAAGTGGTGTGCCATGTGTCATGATAAGAAGACGTGACCTTTTCTGCTGTAAGAACCAATTCTCGTGATTGTACTCCCAACGCTAACAGATGGGTGTGGGTGTTTGTGTTGGCGACTGGGTTTCCACTGGGGCGTGGCTGCATATGTGGACGTGGAGATTCGAGGTGCAAACAGTCCCAACACCCCCATGTCACGTCTACTTGCACTCGCCTGTTTTCCGTTGATGACAGCGTGGCTGCACTTGAAGGCGCATTTCTGAGTGTCTCGGTTGAGGCGCTGTAGCAGGGCACCACCACTGCCGAAGGCGACGTTGATGGTGCTCCAACCCGCCGCCTTCACGTTCTCCAGGATCTTGCCTACACAAGACACCCAAACAAATGCACACACCAACATGCAGAGACATAGGAGTTGAGACGTCCAGCCTAACTGTCCCAACGCCATTAAAATATGTAATGTAATTAGGTTTGACTCCTCACCAAGCGTACTTGGATAGTTTCCTGAAGTAAGGTCTATGATACCTTTGCCTATGAAACAAACGCAATTTGATAGCTTGGCTTTCTAATCGAAAATTCCAAATTTTTCCCTTGCATTACTATGTGACACTTTGAAATTCAGTCATTCTTCTTTTCTTCCCAATGGGATGTACTTTTCGGGTTCTCAATGGTACACAGCTATCAACTAAGTGTACTATCTATGAACCTAGACGCGTTTTCTTTCTAGATTCATTGTATACTGACCTTCTGTTGTGTGGTCCTCATTTACAAAAGTGTGCGTCCATTTTAGCTGGTTAATGCTGAAGCAGAAATAGCAATACTACTTACTTTTGTTGTCTCTTCCTCTTGGGGGGGGGGTAGTAAAAAATTTCGTCTTTTTTGTGAGTATATCGCGTGTCGCAGAAAGTCGGCATTTAGAGAGGAACAGATGGTCTGTGTAATAAAATAAGCACAACATGAAGAGATGGTAGAAACTTTGTAAATCTAAGTAGAAGCACGTAAGTGGGATTGGGTGGATGTAGCAAAGTAACGAGACAAATCCTAGATATAAAATAAGTGATTTAATTGGAAAATGTAGTAATGTGTGTGTACTACTTTGTTTGCTTGGTCGCCAGCTTTCTTTCAGTCTATTAGGTGGTCAAGTCGCCCCTAGCCTGGTGGGCTGTCCTCCAGGCTCTGCCAGTAGCTCGATCACTCTGCTCGCCGAATAGGTACATTCCGGCCCAGTACTATGCCCTCTCATGCCTTCAAGGTAGTCTCAGGACGCTACATTAGTGGCAGCGGAATGCGGATTTAACCATACAGGATTTCTATCCTGATTTACACCGATTGTGGCAAGCTGTAGCGGTGCAAAATTGCATGTGGGACGGATGCGAGAATCACTGGCATGCCGTAACAGAAGGGCTGAGAACGAGAACGACCTCTGTCTTTGGTATCCATTCCATTCCGTGTCCTGCAAAAATGCCATTGACAACGGAAGCAACGCTGGCCGTGAACCACTTGGACAAATTTCGTCTTGGAGATTTCTCTACCCCACCCGCCCAAGGAGACCAGCGTTGCAACGTCTGCTCATGGACACGCTGATGGTAGACAAAACGCTTCACTCTAAAATTAGTTTCCAAATCTGCCCAAATCCCAGGTCCAGTCGAGTTGTCAAGAGGTGTCAGTGAGGATGTGGTCAAGCAGGGCCTCAGCTGTGTCAAAATTCGATGACGCGGGATGCTGACCAAGGGGAGAGTCAGGGACGACACTCAAAAGAAGATATCCACTATGTTATACTTTGTTTGTTTGACTGCTGGTTTCGGTTTCGGTGACTTGGGTGACTAAATCGCCCTAGCTAGGTCGGCTGGCCCCCGATCCATGCCTGTATCTACGTTCCCACTCTATGGTAAATATATTAAGGTTCCACCCTCTTATTTTGCTTTCTTTTGCCTTCAAGGAAGTCTCAAGACGCTACATATATGAGATGGTAATTTGGATCTTTCATTCAGCATTCACTTGTCAAAGGCAAACTTGAGATGTTTCACTACAATCAAAAATAACTTGGAACTTGGAAAAATGATTTTGCTCTGCAACGTGACCTTCCGTTTAAACCGCATTATGCTAGCAATATATGCTGTTCACAGTGCTCTGGTTATTTACGATTTTAAATATGACCCGGCTCCAGCAGAAGTACCTAGCGTGAATAGGCTGTGGCCATGAGGGTAAAATATTTTATTTACCTTTAAAAACTAGATTGGTGTTTGATTACGTTGATGTAAAAAGTGCCTTCGAGCGTACTGATGAATAATCACAGCGTAATACTTTGTTTGTTCAAACTGCCGGTTTCGGTCACTTGGGTGACCATATTGTGCTTGCCGTTGGCCGGCCTCCGGGCCGTGCCAACAGACCCCAATCCCTCTGTTTCCAGAATACATATATTCTGCCCTAGTACCGTACCTTTTTCCACCTTAAAAAAAATCTCGGTACGCTACACACAGTTTCTAGGTAGATTTACCCCAAAATTTTTTAACCGATGCCTGCACCTTGGTAAAACAATTAGCAAAACGGCAAATACTCCTACTTTATAATATTCAGTAAAGCGTTTGTGAATAGGAAAATAGTTTACTAATTTACCTTTTTTTAAATCACCGAAAATCCTATCTTCACACTCATTTTGAACAAAGGAATGAATTCTTGAGCTGCCACTAGTCTATCAATGCAGACGTTCACTGATTGTGGCATTGTGGGTTGTTCGCAACCCTGTAGTTGACCTTAGGCTATGGTCGCCTCACGAACAAGGCTTTAACCCACCTCGAAATTCGCGTTGCTTGTGTGTGGGTCTTAAGGGGTTTATCAGCTGAAACCTTATGCTTGCCTAAAAGGATCACTTTCAGTTATTTTGTACTTTGCAACGCCTTCATTATTTGCCCCTACGGAAAGCACAAAGACTGCTTTCCTAAAGAGGAGAGACTAGTTAGCATTTTATTGGCTAGCCCCTGTCCGGTTAGCGTGAATGTGTAACTTCTTGAGCCTATTTGAGTAGATACTTAGGCAATTTTGCACTTTAGCGATAAACAACACTTCGAGTTTCTTCCTTGGAACTATTTTCCAAATGCACCTTCACACAATGCCAACATAAGTTCTGCATTAGCCTCTTAAATTGCACAAAATCCCTTCACCTCTCTTTTTGTCGTAACTTTTATCAATCGCACTTGATTTCAAAATCTCTAGCCCCCCAAACACCTTAAATTCATTTGCCTTTTTCCATATTCACTAGCATATGCACTGTTCCACTCGGCGCAATTCAACGAGGCGAACCGGCGGAGATGACTCCAACGTCCAAACTACCCGTCCCCTTCGACCTTCACGCAACTGACCAGCGAATAAAAATGCCGACAACAGTGGTGTGCGCGTGGGTGCACGTGAAAATATCCGTGCGCTGCTTTGTGATTGGGTAGACATTAGCCAATAGAGCAATCGCAAACTGACAAGTAATCGATGCCTAACATGCTTTGCGAGGCTGTCGTATTCGCCTCTCACTGTGGAATGCAAATATGTCCGACACTGTTCCGCTTTTACCGGGAGGTTTTGATACCACTACCTCACCAATTCTAGCAGATAATAACATTCGGGCGCGTACTACTGGACCTCTGAATTCACAAGGTGCTTCTGACGACACGGTTTTACAAAGACATCGTCGTGAGGAGTCAACAGGCCAGGAGCCTAATCGTTGTTGTAAGAAGGCAGCACCCAATCAGAGAAAAGCCAAGTATCCCATTGCCCTTGTAGCCTCGACATGGGGTCTACTTACCAATATCGAGAGGGCCATCATCATCCCAACTATGTGGCTATTCTTTATTAAGTACTGGGGCCCTGACACCGCAGCCGAGTTTTATGGAAGCACCCTTGGAGTATTTAGTTTCTCAATTTTGATTGCTACTCCTCTGTTTGGTTATGCCGGTCACTATGGAATCAGCGTTAAGTTCCTGCTTCTTGTGGCGAATCTGTTGGAGGTGCTTGGAAATCTTGCCTACCTTTGTGCCCATGGGCCTTGGGCAGTTTTCGCTGGACGCCTGTTGGCTGGAATTGGAGCTAGTTGTGAGCCTCCAATGTATGCAGATCTCACACGTTCGACTGAAATCAATGAACGAACCCCCTTCATTATTGTTCTTTTACTCTCACGTCAAGTTGGACTTATCTTTGGGCCCGCATTTACTCTCATCTTGGAACGATTAAATTTAAAAATCTTCGATATGGAGGTTAATGTGTACAATGGTCCGGGTCTGGTTATGGCTTGTCTGTGGATTCTTCATTCCATTCTCATTGTGATTTTCTACCCCAGCCTTGATAAATCAGGTGCCTTTGCAGATGATGCTTTAAAGATCACTCAAACCACGACGGCTAAGCCAAATGAGAGTACATCAACCAACAAGGCTGAAGTTCGTTTCGCTGGATTCAGGCAGTATAGCTTTCTCACGCTCTACTCCGTTACATTTGTTTCCTACTACTCTGTAATGGCATTGGAATCGGTTCTCTCCCCCGTGGCTAATCGTGCTTTTGGTTGGGGTCCTGTGGAGGTGAGCTACATCTATATCGCTGCGAGTATTCTCGTCATATTTGTTTCCGGCATTATGCATTTCCTGTCCAAATGCATCGAGGATCGCAAGCTCATTTGTATTGGACTTTGTTTTCTCGTCACCTCCTATCTCTATCTAACAGTGGTTATTTTCACTCTTGATTCTCTCGGTGAATGGGGCAAATTTCTCGTTGTAACTGGTGTTGGAATCCATGTAATTGGAATGCCCTTTCCACTGGCCATCTCCGAGTCACTTTACACTAAGTTTGTTCCCGCGCCACGGCTGGATCATGCTCAAACCATCCTCCGCACTGTCATTAATGTGGCCTTCCTAGTTGGACCTTTTGTAGGCGGTAGCCTGCAAGCTCACCCGACCGTGGTTTTCTTATCTATGCTTCTTCTCAACCTCATTCCTTTGACAATGCTTCTGTCCAGATTCTCCGAATTCCGGGTAACTTCAGAAACGTCATCGGAAAGACCTTCCGCCTCCGGCCGGTCCTCTGATTCTCATCTCAGCGCATGACTACTTCATGTGTACATAGTTACTTCAGCCACTGTTTTCTTCTTCCCCTTTACTCTCTGTATCTCGTCTGTAAATTCATAACTTACTTAACATTAACTGAATGTCCATTGTCAAGGTTTTGTACTCATTTTACCTCGGAGTGTTGCAGAATTGAGGAGTAATACTATTACTCGTTTTTAATTCCCTGCTTCTTTCAATCCTCGACTGGAGTAGTGCGTACTCATACGATATTGACGCGCAAGTCGTTGGCATGGATCTGCTCCGTGACTCAGTGTGTGCGCATCCTGGTGAATGTGGTCTCGGTTATTCTATGTGTATTTTGTAATCACAAGTAGGACAGCAGACAGAAGGCCCTGAGACCATCGAGTCCACTCCGTTGTACATTTCTCACGTGAGAATTTGCCCACCCGATATGGTTCAACGAGTGCAGACGCACTGCGCCGCATCCGGGTGGAATTCATCCAAGGAATGTCGGGCGGTAGTTTAGGTTTATTTTTTAAAGGTCCAACAAGAGTAATTCATCCTTGCATTGAATCGTTGCCATCCTCTGCGTCACCTCTATGATTCTCTCCACTGAATTGCTTTGATTCAGATCCGAACGTATGACATGTAGACAAACAGTCAAACTACGCATTCGCCTTACAGTTGTGTAGCAAAGTAAACTAACATCATTTTTTATGACGATTTGAGTCACCCAACTCTGTTCTTATTGTCTGCCAAGGTGGGCATTTGTCCGTCCCTTGAGGCATAACTAACTGATACAGCCCCGCCTGATCTTAAAGTCACAATTACTATGGCACTGGATGAAAAAGGAGGGAGGGGGGGTGGGTTTCGGCAGTATTTCCAAACATAAACGACAATCCGGTCGTTTTTTGCAAAAAAACTGCAAATTTTTATTAAATGTGGGATCTTAGGACGCTGCCAATTAATCAGTAGCATATGAGGCTCTGCTGGCACTCCCACAAATAGGATATGCTTCGGTGTAATTCCTATTTCTTCACTTTGTCGCTCAAGCGCTCTTTGGTCAGATCTTTTGATTAAGCAGAAGTAGTTCGGAACCATTCCTCGCAATCACCGCATTGTACAGCACTGCCTTTGTAGCTGTTATCCGTAAACATCCAGACTTGTTTTTTAGGCTTGCCAATAACGGGAGTTCACTTGACTTCCAACCTGTGGTGTGCTGAGGCTTCGTAAACATCATTCAAAGCACACCAGTGTGCGAGAAACTTCGGTGGTGGGTTTAGAAGGAATGGCAGACCATGGGCGTAGTTATTGGTAGTGATTCAAGTTGTGAAGGTAGCGGGCTTGCAGCTTTTCTCGGTGTGCTAATTGATTCGATCGCAATGCGTCTTTCTGAGGTGTGCAGTCTGAAGAACTGACTACTTCATGAATCCAAGTTCAGTCGAGATGTCTTGCGTGTCGTATCCTCAGCAAAGCAAAATATACCAGGAAACAATTGACTTGGCAAATACTAACAATGGCAAGGTGATGTTTAACAGCAATCCTACAATAGGTGCCAGTCAATTTATGCGTGACAATGTGCCCTAAGACAGCATGAAAAATAAGATTGACAAGAGCGAAATCATAGGACTTCTTTCGAGACCTCAATTTCACCGTTATCGAGCAAATCGCGGTACCGAAGATTAAATTGACTGTGAGCACAAAAATTGGCTCCAACGGAAAGAATGCAGATTTCCTTCTGCCTCATTCAACAAAAACGCAATTTTATCACTACTGCTCTCTGAGTCACCCTTAAAGTAAGGGCTGAGGCGTCGCAGATATGGGCTGTTTGCTGAGAGGAGTTTGACGGATCTGGGAAACCAACAATGCCTTTAGACCAAGTACTGCTCTATTAAAAAGTCAGAAGTACAAAAATAAGGCACCCCAGATAAGTGTACAGAAATATTTTGGAAGTTTGTGTTGAGGTTTAGTAGTTAGATCCGGTCCATTAAACAGCCAATCAACAATCAGAATTTATTGCTTTGGTAGGCTAAAGGACGAGGCTGCAGTGATTAACCCAATGTTTCACTGACTTCCCTTAGGGGAAAAAAATGAGTGCACGAAAAGTTAGACATCGCGGCCCTACTGTAATGATCGGAATTCACTTAGCTAGATAGTGTCTTTCTAAAATAATATCTAATTGCGTTTTTTTGAAAATTTTCAACTAGATCGGGGAGAATGGAATTAGTGTGTTAGTCGTTCATCTTGTTTGTTCAATGTTTGTTTATATCATGAGCATAAACAACGGTGTGCCACGCACAAAGTAGGTAAATAGGTTTGTTCCATCAACAGAAGGCCTGGTTACACGTAAACATTTGTCATGTATTTATTTCGTGACGCCTCTCTGAAGTGAGGGCATTTGCGCTCTTGTAAATTCGTGTTTTTTTGCCTAAAGAAATATTAAAGGACTGCAAAATAAAATATCCCCGGAACAGTTAACGATACTACTGCTAATTCCCAATCCTCGGTCCACGAGGCAATCGCCCCCTTGTCAATTGTCCATGGCTAAAATTGACTCGCCTCTGGAGGTAAGCAACCAAGTTTAGCCGAACCCTGACTCCCACTTTTTCTATTCAGTGGGTGGAAAAGATGATAATCACTTGGTGGGAGTATTCACTGGCGGTGCAGGGAATAGAAGGAGTGGGCAGAGGTGGAGGCGAGGAAGAAGGCCAAGGAGGGAAAACTATCACCCCGCCTCCATTTGGAAACTAACTTAACTACACTTTAATGAGTGGAGAAGGGTATTTTCGGATTTACCAAGCATCGTTTTGCACAAAGATCACGTGTATTCAATGGCAGAGGAATTGGAAGCTCTTCCACTTTAACTACTTCATATGAGGGTATCAATGTCAAAGCACAATTGTGGTCGCATATCGGCAGTGGAATAAAATAAAATAGAAACTTATAATTTTCCCAAAAAGCGCATTAATGGGAGTCGTCGTGGTGGCGGTTAGCCAATGGATGGCGCGTCAAATGTCACAAAGTTGAGACATTCAGGTTTTCTTCGCTCCCTATGATCATTGGGCTTAGGCTGCCTTAAGCTTTCCATTCTCGAGACAGTGGTTAAAGGGTGTTGACATTTAGCAAGCGAGCTACTCTCTGTTTCAATGATGTTAATGTGTGCAGTAGAACCGGTTGTGATCCTTGAGTGGTGCGGCTCCTGAAAGGCGCATTGCCTTAAGGAAAAGTGTTTTGAAGGATAGGAGGAGAGGTGGATTGGTTTCCACAAATTGTGACATTGCAAGAAGCACTCAGATTGACAGCACAAGAGTTCCTTCAAGGAGATTTTGCTTGTCATGAGTGGAGAAATGGGAATGATGCAAGAATTGTGCCCCTTTTTACCTATCTCATCTGATAGGGGTTTTCACAAATCCAACCAGTACTCAGTTGAAATGAATGGGATAATCACCCTCCCGCTTTGAATTAGCCTTGAATATGCAACAAAGTCCACCAATAGGAAATGGTTTGGTGCTCAAGTTTTAAATTAGGATACCAGCAAACATAAATGGGATGCCAAAAAATCTATGATGGAAACATAAACGTCATAATGAGTACCCTAAATGTCAAGAGACTGGCAAAAAGCCTGTTTCTAAGTGCATGGAAGATGAAGGCTCTTTGGAAGGGTAATAATGAAGGCGCCTTATAAAACCATTGCTGGCAGTTTTGGTTGCACGCACAGTACAGGAAGCTGAAAGATGGGAGAGTTGTGAGTTGCAGAGAAGTCTTCTGAATGCAATCAGGCGATGGTGATACCTTCCCACTGGCATCTGATTAAATCAGTTGAAAAAAGAGCACGCGTTTTGTTGACTTACCTCACGTGCCAAAATGATTCACTTTTATTTTGCATTAATCTCGTAATTCCTCAGATGAAAGGCGGTACCTAAGGAGACAAAGAGGTACTTAGAGAGAAAAAAAGTGGCGCACGAGGGGATTGATATTCCTCAAGGCAGGGATTTAATGATCAGGAACAAACTTTGGGCACTGGTAAAATGCATAGTCGCCCGATACAGTGCCATTTTATTGAGCTGTCAGGTGATTACTTCTATTTAAACTTGGTAAATGTGACATGTTAATTTCCCACCCATCAAGTAGGTGCTATATGCGGTTGCAGAATGGCTTATAAGTAGCAGTTTACGTTGTACGTAAAGGTCAAGCGAAAGGATTCTCAATCAGTGATTAAAAAAGTGTAAAAAACTACCTGCCACTACTAAGTGATACGTGAGAAAATTCAGTCACGGTGGCAGAGGCAGAAAAGGAGTTACAACCCTCCGGGCCATACCTACAGCCTCTGTGTTGTTATTAGCATGACCTTTAGGGTTCAAAGTGCCTCGCAAAACATTTCTGATTGTAATCCTGAGAATTTGAAAAAAAGCCGCATTTTTTACTTATATCATTTAAGTACAACATCGATTATTTAGGCAAACAATTACCTCTGAATTTTATACATACAATTTTGAGGGGCTTCAAAACACAGAGTTAGGTATTTATGGCAAACAGATGAGTTGAGAAGCCACTACCCCTTTTTCCCACTTTATACCTTTTAAAAAATCCTACTTACCTCACAGAATTCGTTATCACTACTGCAAAATTGTAAGTAGCTATGTTAAGGCCGCTCAAAAACAAAAGTGTCTTTGTGCGTGGTTGCCACGGCAAGCAGCATGTAGAACTTGGCTGATCTTGATTACAGTAGTTTTTTTGTTTAAACCGCAATGTAGCACATTCTATGATGCAAGTGAACCTAGTTTTGTAGGTCAGATCAACTTTGTGTACAGTTATCAATCAGTGTGATTCCCTGCTTTCTAAAGGTGTCGAAAAGAAGTATCAAAAACAAGGTAAATTCTCCACTACTTTTGCCGCATTAATGAGTTTTCGCCCAATATTAATTTTTGGTAGTTTGAGCACTCTATGGTAGGCCCGTTTTTAGTGGCAGCAGAAGTCACCGAAATAGAAATAAAAGGGGGAATTTAGGTAAAATTTGCCCTTTCCACATTGTAAGAGCTGAAGGTCATCCATTTTGAGATCATAGCAAAGACTCATATGGTTGACAAAAGGTTCTCAAATGGATGTTTACTATTCAGCAGTAAAGGTGTCTTATAGGTAAAATAAAGGTTAGAACTTCTATAGAGAACAGCTCTATGAGGCCAGCAGCTATAGGTAGTCGTCAATGACAACAAGAGGATTAAGGCGACGCCCTTTGGATGATTGGCCGGTTACAGAAGCCAGCGCAATGAACAACATATGTTTTATAAATCTTCTCTTTTGGCAGAGCCTCTGATAGCCTGGTGCGGAGTGGTCAGGTGTCAAGGGGAGGAAGATCACTATCCTCTCCAATTGAACATCCTTAAGAGATACCTCTTATTACCATCTCTAAAGGTAAGTCACGTTCATTTTAAAGCACCTCCTACTGCCCATTTAAACTAGGTTTTTAGCCATCCTCATGAGTTACAATTTCATCAAAAATGTCTAATTTTAAATAACTGCATTTCCTTCTCTCTTTTATTTCACAATTCCTGTAGATTTCGCATTTGAAAGAATGGAGCCCACCGCTGTGACAAATAATGACCTACAATTGGAGCCACAAGTGAAGTCACCTCAGCAGAATTCCTCACCAAGGCACTGTGGTACAGATAATTTACACCCAAATCAACCACAAAGCAAAGGCCACGAATCTAGAGATCAACGAACTAGCAAGTGAAGTAGCATAAGTACTCTTATCGCATCTCCAATGCATTAGGGCGTAGATAAAGCGGATAAAATTTAGTTTTCTTTGCATGATAGAGGTGGGTTTAGAAGAACTGGCAAGCGTAACTATTGTTAATAAGGTTGTCAATATTACTGATATTAAGTAAAGTGTCGACTTTCGGGTTTAAAATGAGGCGAGCTGGTGGATATAAGAAACATGCGTTTGATGGCTTAAATGGGATAATAAAAACCATCTAATTTTTACTCCTTTAAGCATCACTGTGACAACTGATCATGATATGGTTTTATTTAAAGGTGCACTCATCTACTCTTCAGTCGTTACGAGAAGCTGTCCAAGATAGGCGAGGGTGCCTATGGCATGGTCTTTAAGTGTCTAGACACCCAGACAGGTGATATGGTGGCCGTGAAACGTTTTAACGCTTCGGATGATGATCCCTTGGTGAAGAAAATTGCTCTTCGAGAGATTAAGATGCTCAAGGTATGTAGAATTGGCCCATTCTATTACATGTTTGGTACTACTTTCCACTGATTTCGAAACTTCTTTCCGTTGGATGCCGGTGTCAAGGCTGTAAAAGCTAATTTCTTGTCAAATTTGTTGTTCTGTGGTGTATGGCGAAAATGCGGTGCACAAGAGTCATAAAGGGAATCATCCAGAACCACGTGTAATTATGAAGATGGACAGATTAGGATCAGAAGGGAAGTCTCCCCCTGTCACAGATGGGATTGAATACTAATCGTCATTAATGCTGAAATCGACTGATTGACATCTACGTCACTGCGGTAGGGGAAGCCATAGTGCGAAGCGAGAAGCTTTAAAGCCTGTCTGTTGGCTTTGGTACTGTAGCATCGCCCTTCCTCCTCCATCCCCACATCATCATCATCAGCATTCTTCTGTGGATGTCTTACTAAGCAGTTTACACCTGCATAAATACGTGCACAATATAATTGTCTAAAAGCGAACAATTAAGGTAGAAATCTGGGTGTCTGAGCGATATGGTTCGGTGGTTTGGCCCAATAGGCAATTCATTATGTCAAAGAGGAGTTCGAGGCAGGTTCATGTCTACCTGGGGTCATTCTAGAACCCAAATCAAATCCGTAATTTAATTTTTGCATTTACAGAGGCTAAAACATCCCAACTTAGTGAATTTAATCGAAGTGTTTCGGCGTAAAAGGAAATTGCACCTGGTCTTCCAGTATATTGACCACAGCCTCCTTCACGAGCTTGACAGCCAGGGCTCAGAGTAAGAAATCGTTTTATTTATAGCTCTAGACGATATGCATTCAAACAAATTTTAAATTTACCCCAAATGTTCATTTGTATAGGTCGGCTAATAGTCCTACTGAACTTCCATTTTAAGTAGTATTTTCCTAATAGAGCTTTTGCTATTTTAGTGGCATTGACAGAGACAAAATTGTGCGGATTACTTGGCAAATTCTTTTGGGTGTCAATTTTTGTCATCAGTCCAACGTAAGCTTCCAATATACCCTGCTTTTATCTCAAACTACTTCTAGTGCATTCACAGAGATATAAAACCAGAGAATATTCTCATAAATGCACAAGGGGAAGTAAAATTATGCGACTTCGGATTCGCTAGATTTATAGGTATGTAAAGTGATCCTTTTTAAAGTATTTTATCGGAGCTTTCTTGGGGGAAAATTGAAAATTTTGCATTCCCCGTTGTAACTACACCTAATTCTCATCTCAAATGATAGTGATTTGATGCTTGCTGGGACATTTACGATTCCTTTTGAGTGAATAAAATACGTAACAGAGGTTAAGTTAAAATTCCCGGTTATTGACCGGATCTTACCCATTAGCTGATGCGGGGGATGCCTACACTGACTACGTGGCAACACGGTGGTATCGTTCCCCAGAGCTTCTAGTGGGGGACAAGCACTATGGACCTCCAGTGGATATATGGGCTGTGGGCTGCGTCTTTGCAGAGATGCTCACGCGTCTGCCCCTGTGGCCGGGCCGGTCAGATCTCGATCAAATCTACCTTATCACAAAAAATCTCGGTAAGATTTGCGCTACTGAATTGCTAAATCAGTAGCCTCACCAAATCCTTTTGCCGCGTCAACAGTCATCACCATCACATCCGTATTCGCATAAGTCGAATGCAGTCCTTTCTTCCTATTTATATTCTCATTATAATTTCTCCTAGTTTTACTGTCTTCTGATGTGTGGGAGTTCTTACGGCTCAACCTCACGCAAGCATTTCCGAACTTGGGACATATTTGGTGCAATTTATTAGCCATGAGGTTGCCAGGGCGCACAAATTTGTTTACAGTATGTGGGATTAGGGTCATAGCGTTAACCTAACCCCAAAGGGAAATGAGTGTTGGTTGGGCACCTTAAGTGTCACCATGAAAAATTCCCATCTACCCAACACTTCCCTCGGGCTTAACATCGGTTTGCTCGATTATTGAGTGGATGGAGTAACGTCCAAATCTATGAATAGGTGTTCTTGAGGCTCGGTAAATGAAAATACCACTACGCCAGCCTATATTAATCTGGAGGATGAACAGAAGGATTAATGAGTCTATAGTCCTGAGTACAGAGTCATGTGGACCCAAGTAGAGGTCCGAATTACGGGTAGTGAAGAGCTCGTGTCGCCTCCTGCACCGTCTCAACTTACGGAAAGACAAAGTCGAAGATGATATGCATCGAGATGGCTCCACTGAGGGACTACCACTTATCAATTTTATGATCTTGCTTAGAAAGGTAAAGGTAAGCTTGATTGCACCCCATCAACACTTGGTACTGCAAAAAAAGGCTCCGGACGGATGTAATTAATCACACTGTTAATCACGTACACAGCACATAACTTATTGTTTTAATTTTTGCCAAATTCTTTCCAGGCAATTTATTACCACAGCAACAAAAGACATTTTTGACCAACAGTTATTTCACCGGTGTTGTTCTACCTCGACCGCAAAGCATTGTAAGTCTTGTTCCTCTGTAAATACGGTGTTCTTTTTTTTTCATTACCACCCAGAAGCAATATCCTGAGGTTGTTTTAAACCCAACAATAGGCTTCCAACAGAATTTGGTGATGTTATGTGGACATTTGCTTTTTATCTCCGTTTTTAGGAACCTCTGGAAGTTAAATTCGAAGGAATGAGGCCAAAAATTACACCAGCTGAGTTGGAGCTCTTAAAGGTGAGTTCATTTGGCACCCAAACGTCAGAAATGTGGATTGCAGTAACTGTTGAACTCTTAGTCCCCCGCTCAGGTGTGCATATTGGGACTAAGAATTACAAGATGCTTCTCTTTGCGTCCACTTACAGCATTTTGATGATCCTTAGCCCTACAGAGTAGCCCCTAGGTGCAGGGTAGACACAAGGTACTACACTGGTGACAGAGGCAAGGGTGTTCTCGAGGACGTCAAAGGTGGAGATCCCATTGTCACCACCGGTAGTGAGTAAGCTGTGGACACGCAGTGTGCGTACACGTTCACTGCCTCACTGCGGACGACATAGAGTGGTCTAGTCTTTCACCTATTCGTAGCACTTTGGTTGGCTTTGGGTTTGGTAAGGCATTAGTTCACCTAAGAACCATCTGAGCATAAAATTTCTCCATTAGAGAACTGAATGAGAGTGCAAGATTCATGATTTCTTAGAATGCTGGAGGACTAGGTACGATGAAGGAACCTTCTGAGAAAGAATAGGAATCGGTATATTTTATTGGGTTGTGGTCATTGGGATTTTAAATTTGGTTATTAGTGCTCCAAAAGAGTGTACTACCTTGGAAACAATTGCATAAAACAAAAGAGGAGGTTGACGATTGGGAAAGTCGATAATAAGAAACACTTGTGAGGGGAGACGTCATCATTCTCCTTTTTTGAAATATACTACTTGTAAACTCCTCAGCATCCAGACACACTCATTTACTACATCACACAAAAATAACGCCACTAAAAAGTGCTTCATGATTTCTATTTCCTTCTTCCTCTTTTTCCGCCAGTCCTGCCTCGTGATGGATCCAAACGGTCGAAGCACTTGCAGTGCCCTTCTCCAACTCCTCTACTTTGAAAAGATCCGAAATCCTGATGCCCCCGCCAAAGTGCCCTCCTTGCAAATCGATGCATCTGATGAAGTGACAGTTCAACGGCCCTTGTCAAATGAAGTCACAACAGCATCCGTCATCTATCTCGATGGGTTGTCATTGCAGAATGCAAGTGGAAAGGGTAGGAGGACTGAGAAACCTACTGGACAGGTGGCAGTTTCACAGTCCACCTTCGCGGAGTCGCATGGTCAGAATGCATCCACTCATCACACCTTCGTGAGGGCTGATCAACGCAAACTTGCTGGCAGTATGTATTCCTTGGCGAATAAGGGAACTGCTATGAAGCTTCAACCGGTGGTAAGTCGAGTCTCTTGGTTCTATCATTTGTGTCAATCGGAGTCGCTAGTCCCTAGTCAGTTTTCGTTGCTGGAACAAGTAATGTGCCCAGATTTTGTTGCACTCGGTGAAAATCGTAGCCTACCTTGTTATGTCTCCTCCATCATTCAACATTTGTCTGTCCTTCACAAGTGAGACCACATCCTATGATCAGCGTGTGTTAATTTTGTGGCCTGGTAGATGAGGGGCAATGCTTAACTCGTGTACAGTTGCATTCATCCACAGGCTATGCGTTGATGGAATAGGAGGGTTGTCACTGTCATGCAGCCATACAAATATCTCACACGATTGCCTGACCCTAATGATTAAAATGCTCCGGACCGTCCAGCGAATGAACACATCCATGTGTACTACTAAAGGAAGCAGCTTTGCCTCCTCAGCGACATAGATTAGGGAAGGTGGATAAATCACTTTGAATTATTCAAAACCGGCGCCACAATTTATATCGCAAATATCTTCAAAGATTGCATCATAAACTTCAAGAATGTGGCCTCAGTCACGATAGAAGTTTGATGTGTCCAAAAAAACATTTGCGCATTTTTTGTGTTCTCCGAATATTTCTTTTTGCTATTGGAATCCTTGTGAGTCCACGAGAAGGCTGAAATGTAAGCAATGAAGTGCAATCTTTTCCCTTCTCATCCTTAAAAGGCGTTTCCATGGCTGAGTGGAAGTTGTACCCAACTGAACCGACGTTCAGGTGGTGATCCGAATCGCACTCCATCACCCAATACTGCCATGACGGGTCTCCGATCAGATTCACAAGCTACACAACCATTGATACGTTTTCAGGGCTTGACAGCAACGAATGTGACGATGCCTGTTCGAGGTGGTCACCTCACTCCCGCTTGGCCAATAGCTCATCGCACTCCCAGTGCCGGTCCAAAACACTGACACTGGACATACTTTCCTTTTTCATCATCTCGTCCCTTCCTCCTGTTTCATTGCCATCACCTTGGAATCCATGTCAATGTAGCGTCACCGTCCAAATTTCAAAGATATTTTTATGCTCCACAAAGTGTAGACGTGATAATAAATATGTGAAATTACCTCCTCGTGGTTATCTGTAGCATTCGAGATGGAGCTCCCCAGATGACGTCGTTACATAGAAACATATGAAACCTAGGTGGGGTATCAAAAGAAAGTACAAGAATGCAATGCTCTGTCATCAGAAGGACAGCGATTGAGTGAACAAACGCTTCTTCCTTTCAACATTTTTCACCATTCCTCCCTTAATTGGTACCTCTTAGCAAATGAGCAACAGTTAAATACAACCTTTGAGCAGCGATTACCTCTCGAAGTTGCTAACACCAAGGTCTTCCTGGATATGATGCAATTCCGGGCGGGTCATCATCCAGAACCAAAGTATTCAGTTATAGCACTTCTGGACTGTGAATGTGCTCTGTTCTGCTGCCTCATCCACGCAACTTAACCGACCTTCGACTAGATGAGAGATTGGCGTAGACACGAAAAATGGACGTCAGAAGGCAACAGATCCTCCTCTTCTGCAATGCTGAGGTTTAGTACTCAGCCAGAGAATTCAGGACAAGTGTTCTTTGTATCTGATCTTTTAGAGAGCCAAAGTACTATCATCGTGGTCCCCTAGGGCAAGAACTATGCCTTAGAGTGGTAGTGTAGCCTAGGAAGTACTGAAGTTTCTGCTTGATTAGTATTTGTCACGTTAAAGAACGTGCCAAATCTTGGGTCCCATAGCAACGCACAGACGCTGCTCAAAAACATTCATTTTTGTGCATCATAATTGTAAGACCCAAATTATTCCTGAGAATGTCATGATACGAGGTAGATTGAGGAGGAAGAAAGAGGATCACCGATAGATCCGTCTCTTATTCCAACAATTTCCTCCAAGAGTACGATGTTGAAAACTCAAGTGAATACAATAAATTTATAAAATAATCAGAAGTACCGAAAATACTGCAAATAATGTGACCTTTAGGATGAAAAAATAAGTATTTCTAAGGTAAAAAGATTGATAGACATCAGTGGCCAATCAGGTTTGAAGAAATGACGGTTCTATTTCCATTGTCCAATGTAAGGTCAAATTATACCGATTTCCGTGCTGCACTTTACAGAGGCAACACACAATCCAAATCTCTAAGAGGCCATGTAAAATAAATCACTGATGCCTACTAAAACGGAGACGGAAATGTGTTTGCTGACAAGGAGCCATAGACTCTGACCTCTTCGACGGCATCTGGTCTTCAGCCATACCATATCTCCATAGCAAAGTAGACATCATTGCATTGAGTGAACGACTTGCAGACTGATAAAAGGTAGCCAAATAAGTTATCCTTTCAAGCCAAGAACAAGCTTACTCTGGAACAGATTGTCTCCAAAGGCAAAAAATCCCAACCTCTGGCCATATACACCACCTTTACGTCAGCAGTCTGTCTGGTCTATGTCATCAGTGCTCAAGTGATGCTTTAAAGCTTGGCAACCATAAATGTCATTTTTGAAGCCTGAGTTGAATTGAGGCAGTACATGCCCACCTGATTACTTGCCCACCTCCCTCTCATCCGTCCATCAGTGGCTCTGACTGTGGAGAAAAAGTCCTACTTTGACACATCCTAAGTGTAGGCAATTTGCAATCGCGGCCGTGTTCACAATAGACACTTATGTCTGGGATCAGCCCCACCCGCACCCGTACCCTCACGCCACCAATATTCGCATCCACAGTTGCGTCCAAATCCTCATTCACCTGGGATGAGTCTTGAAAAAAAGACGAAGAATAGGTGCCATAAAAGTAATCTTAAGGATGACACTCAAAATGGGCTGGTGATATGAAGTTTAATTCGCCTCACCTATGTACCTGGATTTTCAACGCCATTTAGTTGTCAGGACTACACCGCACGTGCCTCAGGGAAGCAATCCACTACTTGATGATCCTGTCAATCGGGAAACGTGCTTCGTTTTGTTCAATTAGACTGAAAGAATATCCGCATTTTGAGTAGAAAGAGAAATCATAGATGATGGTAAGTTTACAAAAGCATTTTTTTAAAAGAGGTTGTGCAATTATGAATTACTTGTGCCTTGCCTCCATGAAGCGACCAATTGGGACACGACAGCAAATCCTGTTTGACTAAATTTGCAGCATCCTCGACTTGACAGACTGAAAAAGAAACCAGACCTTCCTTTATTGAATGCCCCTAAAAATTCATGAGGATTACAGCACTGGCTTTTTAAATTTTTAAAGACGTAACAGATGGCGACAAGGATGACGCGAAAATTTAGGACGCCAAAGGCAAAAGATGTATCACACTCTGACTTAGAGGAATTAGGCACTGATGTGACAACTTTGAAGGTTGCAACGATAAAGGTGACACTTTCAGTCAGCCAAGTACGCGGTGGAAGCTACTAGACACCTTGGCTCTAACTCGCAGCTCCCTGAAAGTAAATTAGCAAATGACAGGCATTGAGCGTGGAAAGACTATCGATTTTACCCTCCTCATCTTTGTCGTCTTCTTCATTTGAATGACCGACTTGTGACGAGAAGTCACTTTTATACTATGTCAATGGTTGTCTTTAAAAGGCTTACCTACTAAACACTTGTTAGAGATGCACCATCACCGCCTCATGCCATTCACGGGTGTGCAGATGAGATCTCCTCCAGAGTGAGGGCCACTGATTCACCACAGGACTTCTAACCTCAAACGGTGGCAGCTGATCCCTGACATGACATTCAAATGATGATGGGAAGACGAGAGGGAGCGGAGGGAGGGAGGGAAATAGGTGAATAAGTCAATAGGTAAGCCAGCAGATAGGTAGGCACTGCTTCATCCTCGTTTTAACTCCTCCTTCCTATTCCACCCCCAATAGAGGGGCGTCGGGCTCCAAGTGACAGCTGTGTGTCTCTTTCTTGACTCAATTATAGACAATCCCAGTTACGAGGCCGAACTCAACTACACAGTTGGAAATGAAACTGATGAAATAAATGACAGAAGTATGGATGGTCAGAGATTGGGTTGTTTGGTATCGGAAACAAACCGTTCTACAGACGAATCCCTCGTCTGGAAACTAACTCACTAAAGATAGGGACGCTGATTACTGCTTTCTGAAGTTCTACAATCTTCTTTCGGTGCGAACCTATTAGAAGAAATGTCTGCTCTAAATGTCAGGCAGCACGAACGGAGAATAGACGGGCCACAGACGTTGAAATGCGGGAGTCACAACAAAACCGACATCGGAGAAAGACCCACCCCGCTGTCAATGTGGTGACCGATATCGATGTTATATAAAAGACCTTCGCCCGAAATTCCAAAAAAACTTCGCCCGAAATGACTGAACAAAAACAGACCCCCGCATAGCAGAGTAAACCGCCCCAATGTTGAAGATGAGACCCTCGAACTGGAAAAAAAACCGACCTGTCGGCAGAGCCCAAACAATGAACATACAGAAAAAGCGTCCATGTGTGTATTTACAAGATTCACGACTGCCCTCCGCACTAGCAACAACACCAACAACCAGATCAAATAGCAGCAGCTAATAAAGTGTACAAGCAGAAGCCAAAAGGAAGGGTTAAAAAGACAAACTAATGAATTGCGTCAGCTTCCCACTACTTAATAAATAAAGCATATAGCAAAAAAAGAGAGTTCCTCCTATTAAAAATCACAGAATGCAAAAGTGGATAGATGATTGGTCGGATGGTCAATGTAACGTGCGTTCTCATTCCTCCAACTCGCTTGCTGCCAGTCTCATCTCGTCTGCCTGCAACGCAACACTCAAACGGATGTCCTTTACATCGATTTTCTCCATGAAATCCGTCTCCTGCTGGAGGATAGTCTCCAGAGCCGAGGAGAGGCTACTGGCAGGCGGCAAGTGGGGCAAATTCTCCTGCGATGTTAGGGTGATAGCGTCGTAAAGGCGCTCAAGGACTTCGTATGTCGTCGCCACGATCGATACGGCCATGGAAGCCGAGAGAGGTTGAAGTGAACCCTCGGGAAGACAGTCATTGGGACAGTGGGACTCTACTCGTGCCCCTAACACTAACACTCCCAGTGTCTGCTCGAGAAACTTCACCAGCGCATCGCTCAATGGACTCGCAAGAGCAGAGTAGAAGTCGTTTGACTTTGCATCGAGAATTGCAAGCTTGGCAAGCCGTAGAGCCTGTTCTCGAGACCGCATCTCGAAGTCGTCCGCTGATGACTCTTGAGAGGTACTGTGTGAGGGGAGTGGACAGACAAAAGAAGGAAGACGGTAGTCCACGGAATCGATAGGGCTCCTTGCTTTGGCATCAGGTGACTTCCTCCTCTTCGCCGTGCAACAAAGACACGAGAGCAAACGGGAAATGGCGCTGACTTTTGGAATTGGCTTAGACGTGACACAAGAGGCTGCTGTCGCTGCTGGATTTGTGGGTTCAGTAGAAGATATGGAGGCACCTTTTAGATCTATCCAAAAGTAAGCACCTTTTGACGTTTCTAGAAGACTGAAAAATAAACGAAACCAAATGAATATTCCCACCAAAGTGAACTCAGAGACATTATGGCTAAAATACGAGGCAACAGAATCCAAAATCACCAAAGTGGGAAGCATTAGCAGCAGCTGTTATCTTGCAAAATATCACAATAAGTGGTAAACTTCGTCACGCAGGCGAGGTCTGTTGAATTTGCCCTTGGTTTGGCAGTGAAAGGCTTTATCAAAAACCAGATCATTTACAGCTAGGAAAAACACGCACACACACACACACACGAAGAGCAATTAAAAACGTGCTTGTGGAATTAACATGGAATAGATGGAGGAATGGAGGAGCACATAAGCAAGCAAACACCCACGAGGCAGGCGTGACTCAAATGGCATTGGCGACTGGTCAACAATGCTAACGAAGAGTTAAGCCCCTGTGAGAAATAAATACATCTAATTCCGATTTTATGTGGGGAGTCCACGGGAAAAAAAGGTGACCCACATATCCGAGGAGTACCGATTACAGTAAGGAAAAACCACCGAAAAAGATTCCTGTCGATGTTGTTACAACCCCCTACCCTTCAAACTTCTGTCTCGCTTATTTCTACATGACTGCAACAAGGGTAGCAGTTTTAGTTCATATTAAAAGTTCCTCGTCGTGGGCACTCGAAAGTCTCAAGTACAGATGACATTGCTCTGTCTTAGCTAGGGACTTCATAAACAAGCATTTCACCGATGGCGCCACTTTCACTTGCCTGCTTAAATAAGGAATGAGATAAATTAGTAGCAAACAAATCGAAACATGGAATTTTTTGTAAGTGAGGGGGCTGCATGGTTCTACATCAGTTTTCCGGTCAGGCGGAATGCGTAGCTTAACAGCGCATAGGCCATGTTTCGTGCAAAAATCGAGGATGGGCTATTTTCAAAACAAAACAAGAAAGTTCAGTTAATTACCCTAGTAGCTTTGCATCAAACACATGATTCCTAACGCCCAACAGCAATGCTTGTGACAATAAAACAAAGTTTGAGCTTAAAGAAAGGTCTGATGGAGACATGCGAAATCACGATCTTATAGGTCCAAATGGAGGCACGAGAGAGGGCTTCAATGTTGCAATAAGACACGGGGCAGAAATCCAATGAATTGGTATTTAACACTAATAAAGGGAAGGAGACAAACGTATGCTTCCATAATTCAAAAAACAACGAAAAAACTCGGATCAATACGTCGAATTCATTTGGGTTTGGAGTGATTGAAACCAAAAATGGCTCGGCAAGAATCCCTCTAGGCTCCAGACCTACCACTGCGACAAAGAGGTCGAAGATATACACCCAAGTGGTGGGAATGGTTTTACTTGGCTAATTATGACATTGACATTATTCATAAACAACGCGAAAAGGGAAGTTCAGTCATGCATTAATCGTAGAAAAAGCAGCAACAGAAATACCAGGCCGTTCCTGCTGATTACGCTAGCCTTAGAATGTACTTTGTTCGATCAACACTCGAGTGAACAATCAAGGTGAGAATAAAACCGTGATTCCAGAGGCAGGAGCGAGACTGCCTAGTAATTTTATAGCCTGCAGCGGTGAGCAGACAGGCACTGACTCACAGACGTTCTCAGTGGGATGATTAGTGGTTGTTTTAAGCCCCCCACCACCTTTCAGGCATTGAGGCACATTTACACATTGGGTACCAGCCTCACAACTGAGGCACCGGTTTCACTGGTTTATGGTCAATGCTTGCACCCAAATCGTGTCAGACTGGAATAATAAAACATTGCTCTAATGCTATTTCAAGACTCAAACGGAACACAAAAGATGGAGGTAACCTAGGTGTTAATATATGTGTCACTTGTGGATATGCCAGGCCCCTTTTAGTTCACAAAGAAAATGTTTAACATCAAAACAAGGCTCTACGTCTAAGTGCATCGGCTGATCGTTACGTGGAAATGTCACAAAACGACATTTAGTGTGGACGGCTGAATCAGGTCAAAGGACAAGAAAATGGCTTTACAAACACCACGGACAGAAAAAAAGTGGAGCTATATGGCGTGAGAGAGGGTATGCCCCTGCAAAGGGAATTAGCCATGGCTAGGATCCTGTTGCTACTTTCTTACGTTGTAAGCTAAAAAAAGTCCAATATAGAAAGTTGAGCATAAAATAAGGCTTAAGTGAAAGAAGGAACAGAATGGGTGAGGTGACGTAAGGAGATGTTCTCGACATGGTGTCATTAATACACAAAGCAGATTACAAATGCGAGTAGCTAGTGGAGGTGATAAGTGAATCCCACAGAAAGAAGAAATCCTGCTTTGGCACACAACTTAGGTGCTAGTGTAATATCCAGGGTTAACCACAAGCAGTGGTCTAGGCAGAAAAAAGGAAACCATTCAGTGTGATTCGTACAAGGAAATAACCATGACTTCGATAGCCCACGCGCGGATTAAGAATAAACCATTCACGCGGTAACCATAGCTGCTATGCTGCATCAAACGATGAACAAAAAAAAGGTTGAGGCTCGAGGTATCATAAATTACTACGAGCTCGCAAAAAAACCAAAGTGCACTCACCCACACACAGACAACGCAAAAAGCAATACCAGAGGCCAAAACTGGAGTAGACGTAAAAAAATCGCTAATGGAATGCAGCGATAAGGGCGCCTGTTTAGCATGAACCCGAGGCACGCCAAAGGGTAGAGTAAATTACTAACGCCAAACTGGACTTGGAATAAATTAGGTTCTACACTTGAATACACATTGCCATCGTGTTTTTTAACCATAAGGACAAGATTTTAGCCGTATAAAAGCTTGCCGCTATGTCATCTCTGCTAAAGTCTGATGGAATTAAGAATGTACCACTCAGCTGCCTAAGCAAAAACGCTATAAAATCAACCTAAATTTTACTTAAAAGTGTCTGAGAATCGTTCATAACTAAGTGTAAAATGACTAGTGATCGCTTAAACGACGAATCAGTTACCCATCTATCCATGAGGGTGTAACAGAACGACCACATGCTGATGCCCTGGTCGTCCCCGAACAATGGAAATCATTCCCCACAATGATGACACGAGGATTTGCGCATGTCATAAAAGATGCTAAATCCCAGTTCATCCGTACATTCGATGCATAGATTAGACACCTAGCATGGTTTACGTTCAATAGAACGGATTTTCTAGACCTCTTCGATGCTAGTGGGACCTACCATGATCTAAATGAAGATTCCAGACGCCACACTGTGATAAAGCTACTTCCGAACACTGTTGGGGATAACTGGGCGGTTGCATTTGTTTTAGCGTTGGCAAAACCTCCTCGAAAAATAAAAAACTTTGATTTCGGTGAATGCCTATCTCAATACAAACGCCACAGGAAGAGGACGCACTGCGAATGGAAGAGGTCCCAAAGGTCGCTAAAGGAACTACAAAATAAAGCCTAAGTTTTTTCGAAGACTCAGTGATGGAGGCAGCCACGACTTAAACCAGTTAAACTGCCCACAACTGTGCCGTTAAACGGATGAGGACCAAGGACTTGTCAAACATCAATATCGTGAGAAACAGTAAACAGATCGTATGGTTCCGCTTCTAAACCATTTGCTCTCAAGGAAGCCTGTGAATGACTATTGATGCGACTCCAGCCGAAACTACTGAAACTTAAGTATCACTAATACCCATTCGCGTCTCTTGATGGTCACTATAAACCGATGATTGCATTATTTACAGACAACTGCTGACTGCCAACAACGTTACCGATCTCCCAAGCTTTTGCGCGTCGACAAAAAACCTACGAGACCGAGCACCACCTCAAGAAAGTCGGAGTTTAGCAACTAACTAAAAGACAGGAGAAATCAAGTTAAAACAAAATTTGAGCAATGAGAAGGACAAAAAGGCATCCTAAGTAGGATCCAATTGTGATGAAATCCATTCAAGCATACCCTTTTACAGCGCTACTAATCTCCGCCTCGCAGCAACTGGGGCTTTCTGATGACAAAGGGCGCTTTTTACTCTGTGGTTGTGATGAGAGAGGCGATCGAGATGTACGCGTTTGCAAGAGAGAGGGTGGAGGTGGGTGGAACTGCTGGTAGGAGGCATGACTCAGTCGTATCGCGGCCACTTGCACCCACAGGTTGAGCTGACCTCGGCGACGGAAATTGGGAGAGGAGGGATCGGCGGCGGCACCTGCAATGATGATGAAAATCGCTAGGTCTCGGTAGCCAATGGGAAACTGCGCTTTTCGATTAGGATGATACACGAACTCCTAGTCTGATTACTACAAATGATGTAGCAAGCAGAGAGAAGTAGAGTGAACAAAAAAAGCATGGGCGAAACGGCGGCAAATTGGAAAACAGAGTTAAGGTCAGGCTCCAGTCAACTTCAACATGTGTTATGTACATACACCGTCGAACACAAGGTCTAGTTAACTGCGGAGAAACCCGAAAACATTCACCAAAACAGAAATAGAAACCTCTGCGTGGTTATTTGCAACAGTACGACACTGACGCAACCCAAAACTCCGTTAACAATACTCAACTAAATGTGAGCAATTCAGAAGAACTGTAACAGCGTTATGCCCTTGCAGTTTTACGACCACAAAAAGCGAGTTTAGAAGGCTCATTCCTTTTTATAGACACTGTCACCCCTATTACTGCAACAGAACACGACATAGGACGAAAGCGATGGATTGCGTGGGAAGATATTTGAAGTCTAAATCAAATATGCGGGAAATCGTATTTCTATCATAACAAACTCTACGGCCTAGTATTACCTATACCCAAGTTGTACCTACACCCAAGTTGTTAGATAAACAAACAACATCGTGTAACTGGGGTGTAGGACAAATGTTTTTTAAATCAGTCCACCATCTAAAAAACCCTGGCTATAGGTTTGGGCGGCGGAGCATAGAGACAACACAGATAGCTCAAACTGAGTTAAGAACGGAGAAATCCTATGCACGGATGAACATTAAATCAACGGATGGGTATGCATGTTTCTACCCTACGAACGCGCATTCACGCCATGCAAAAAAAAAGGAAAACACTAGGAAACTCAAACAAATTGCTGCGCTGCACAAAAATTGCGGACGTTACCTAACATTAGATGTTTGACACATTTGTCACCTCAGAGACATGAGAGAAAAATGAACTACCACAGCCCAGGCGGTAGTGGAGCTGTTCGACGGACTCAATTGTTGATCAAGCAATAAAAAAGGAACCTTACATCTTGCCCCATTGTTTTAAAGTCATCTAACCGGGTTGCCATAGTGTTTGAGATAAGAAACGCCCATTAGGGTTACTTTTTGCAGATTCTAGTCGACGCTTATCCCTCGCGTGTGTGGAAGCTCGGAGATCAAAAAGTTATGGAATAGCTACACAAAATACCCATGAGAAGACTGGAAATTTGAAGGAAACTGGAAGATAGTTACTCGTTCACGAAACATGCACCCATTTTCAAAATGGGTAGTTGGCAAGAGGGATTATTACTACTAAACGCCAGTGAAGTTACACCAACCAATAAATGCTGAGAAAGGCATTACCTTATGTAACAAACTTTGTTTTAAACTGAGCCAAGCGGCAACAGACTTGGTTATAAAGTGACTCCGCCTCAGTCATGATTCATTCCTATCTAAAAGGAAGTCCAAAGATCAGTACACTTTGAAAGTGGCGAATGATAAAATCACAAGAAAAACAGTCCGAGATAGCGGCAGGACGACCCCCTTTTAGATATAGGCTTTCACGGGCGAACGGGAGGGTGGACGGGGAAACGGAGGGGGGGCGGAGGTAGAAAACACAGCTTCCTGAGTCACAGCGAGATGAAAAGCACACGCTGCTTTAAGACACACACACACACACGCAATGAACGGGAGGAGCGATTCACACAGACGTAAAAAATCTCCAAGAGTTATTAAATTCCTGGGAAGTAAAAACAGACCTGGAGGAGACTCGGACTGCGGAGGCACCGACACCCCTGTTGCAAAAAACCTGTTTTAATTTACTAATTACTCCAAGTATTGAGTCAAGTAATTTCCAGCAAATTCCCCCCAAATTCGATGCTTTGCCCGCAAAAGGCACCTTTCCAAATGCGTCCTGAGGTAACTAGGGGGCGTTGCATTAGTCATCCTAGAGAATTTGGCGAACAATTCAAAGAATTTTTATCGGTATTCAAGGTGAAACTTAGAGAAATAAAAGTGCATTCCACCTTTGCGACTGGGAAAACCATCAACAATTAGCGTTATTGCGAACAAGTTACCACAATTGTCCTGAGGGCAGTCTTGCACTACCGAAACAAACAATGAAGGGGTTTGCATTAATGTCTGCGTATTATTTTGTCCGAAGCATTCCTTACTTCGATCACCCAGAACATGCGAAAGATTAAAACCCACCGAAACAGTCAACAAGGGAGTGTTTCACATGCAAACAGCGGTGTGGAATTACTCAGGAGGTAGCACCTGGTGTAGCGAAATTCCATACGCGAGCGTAGGGGAGGTTAGGAAATCCTATTCGACCAAAACACCACTTCCAAATGTGCATATGAACTCCAGCGAGGACTTTAATTATCTGTACTCAGTTTGGGGAATGAAGTGGTTAACACCAGTCAAAAAAAACAGCTAAAAAACTGCTTCGATAAGCACCAATAAAATACAGAAGTCCGAATGGAAAGTGATAACATTCCCACGGGGAGAGAAAATAATGATATGAGTGTGGAAAATGGGCATGTAAGCATAGAGACAGTTAGTTGCCTTAATGTGGGTGCAGTAAACGCAACAAACATCAAAACAGTAAGGAAACGATGCAACGATGAAGGTTAAAATGTGGTCTCAGTAGTTGAGAAGGCAATGAGATTCATCTCTATTTCTTCTGTAGCCCCAACAGTAGCAATAAAGGTTATAGGTACTAAACTTATTAGGTGTGGCAAAATAAACGTGAAAAAAAGTCATGAGAAGCCACTACAATGGGTAACAGCAAAGAGACCATGATTATGGACAAAACTAGAAGGGAATCAAGTTTGATTCCAGGAAAACAGGCGGACAGCTAACATCGTATTTGGCATCAAAATAAAGCACACACAGGAGTAGAGGAAAAATAAAGTAACAAAACAGGAAGTCTAGGTGAGATAAAATGCACGGTAGCAACTTCTACCCTCGAATTCAGGAAGAGGTCGCTAAAGAGAGCAGAACAAAGGGTACAACTTAAAGGCACGGAGTATTATGAAACGAATTCAAGGATACACTCACTAATGTCGGAACCATATCCAGTGTCGCTGAGTTTTGTGGAGGCCAGAGGAGCAGGTTTGATTTTTCGACCACGATCTAGTTGACTTGCGAGGGCATGTTGACCAGTATTCCGCAATGCATTTGTCAGTAGCACGAGCTTCGCGTTTTGACTGTAGTGCTGCGGTGTGTCACATTCGGAATCCAGCAGGTCTAGAAGTTTCTCGATTTTCTGTTCATTTTTGCAGTCACCCTGTGTGAGCTCACGAGCCGACGACGATGAAACGACCCCATGAGCTACCATATAGTCGACGAGAGGACCTTCAATGACAAGACCCTGAAGGATAGACATAATCTCATCTCTTGACAGAGGACTTTGCTTAATATGCCGTCGAACGGTGTTTGATGGGGACGTGGGCAGGGATTTGGAAACAGAGGATCTGTCATTAACACATATGTTTAAAGAATTCAAAACTTCAGTCATTTTTGCCGGATAGCCGAATCCCGGATTCAGGGCACAGGACCAACTACGAAAACCTCAAACTGTATGTAATCATGTCGAACTGTTAGAAAGGACGCCCTCTCACTAAACTAAAACTCTGCTGATATGTCATCGGTCAAAACAAATAAAAATGGTAAATGATTACAGTATTTTACACTATTTACAAATAAATGTAGCGGAGTAAGGAGTAAAAAGCAAATGCGTTCGAATTATTATTTTTCTCATGGACTTAATGCAAACGCGATAACGAATAATTGCAGCAAAATATTTTTCAAATAAAATCCTAGGCACGAAAAGTTAAGCAGGACTATTAGCCTTATAATGGCTAGACAAATAGTAAAGATTAAACATTTTGCTAGGACCTTGCCGATATTAGTCATTGAAAATTGATACACATATACTTCTCCCGCTAAAATATAGACCAACCCACTGCTCAAAACTTTTAGCATACTTTTTTTACTCTTCCTTTTAACAGTGAATGGGGCCCGGTTTTGTGAATCAGTCTAGGGCTAATTCAATGTCTCGTCTAGCTTAAACCCATTTTCAACACTATTAAATTAGTGCATTATCGCTCAGCTAGGCTAATCGTTCCCTTCTGAATGCTAAATGGAAAACTGTTAGAACATTGAAATTCTGAACGCATTCATTAATACATTCGTCGGTAGTGCACTTGAGCAAAGTTGCCATGCCATAGCCCTTTGTTGCCTCTGATAATTACCTTTCTTAGCATATTTTGGCACGGGGGGGTAACGCATATAATGTAGAACATCTCCAGAGCACTTCCTCCTTGTCTTAGTAAAAATAGCAATATCGTTTTGTGGAAGCAGGATATGGCAGTCCCAATCTTTAGATTTTTATTGAACCAGAAAATCCACTTAATGAGGATGCAGGACATTAATATGTCTCTCAATGCGACCTGCTAAAGGCCTGCATTCCCTTGCCTTTTCCCCTTTTGTTGCCTTCATGGCCGCTGTAATTTAGAAGAGGTGTAGGCGACAATTAAGATGTTTGCTCGAACTGCCGGTTGCGGTCACTTGGGTGGCCATGTGCTAGCCGGTTGGCCGGTCTCCGAGCCGTGCAAACAGGCCTCAAGCCCTCTGCTCCCAGAATACATATTCTGCCCTAGTACTATGCCTTCTTTTACCTTAAAGGGAGTCTCGGGACGCTACAAAGACGATGAAAACCATAGTGTGTGGAAGTTGGCGACGACTCAGGCTAGATTCCAGCGAGTGTCAAATAAAGAGGGGTGAATTTCTTCGCTGGAGCAATGGAAGAGACCTGATCATAATTCCCATCGTTGGGTTTCAGAACTAGTGAGCAGCTTCAAGGCGAATCTAGGACGCGTCAACCCCTGCCGCTGGGCTTTCAAATGAGTACCGGCTTCTACTGTTCCATGTTCAAGCATTTTTCCGTAAGGAAATCAAAACACTACAAAACCCCTTCAATTCAACTAGACCGACTTAAAACGCACCATTGCTAAACATGAAAGGAGGTAGCAACGTTACATTCATTCAGGAGTGCCACCAGCCGAGTGCCGAATGCTGTGTAATTCCCACGTTGTTTGCTACACCCAGGGTACCCCTGTCTCTCCAATATGGTACACGTTCTCATCGATATTAAGAGTACTTTTTTTCCACTTTTTATCCTTAAAATTCAAACTGCCCAATTTTCAAATGCAAGACTGCACAATTAGGTCAGAATCCAACTGCCTCATCATTAATGCTCATGGTACAACTGTGAAAGGCCAGCATAAGCTTACTTAGTCTAGCAGGAAAGATGTTAAAACACATTGCGGTGCCATTGTGACAAGTCCTACTTCCACTTCATCCAACACTTCGAACGTTAGTGTAAATAAAGCATTCAAGTCGGCGAGTCAGCTGGCATAGTCTACCCTTTTCCCGAGTAATGTAATGAGTAGAGGCGTAAGCATTGCAACTTTTTCAAAAAAAAAAACATGCGTGCCTTTGCAAGCACTTACCCGTTTCACGCAGAAAGTGCTGGCACAGTGGTTCCGGTCATGACCCTGATAAACGCCAGAGCCGTTGTGAGTCACACCAGTATGCCGCGACCGCATGATGTCATGCTTGATTCCACCCACACTATTGGATACCGGAGAGAAGTCGACCCCATAGTGCTCGACCACCCTCTGTCTATCTCCCTCTCTACCTCGACGAATGGGTAGTAAACTTAATTCTCGTCCTTTTAACCACATCTTCAGCCGATTGTGCTGATCACTTCGCCCTTGAAAGACTCCGCCAATGCAGGTGTCATGTTTCCACGCTCCATGCGTAGAAAAGTGGTATTAAAACACTATTCTTTTAGTTCTTTTTTTTCCGATAAAAAAACTGGACCAAAGCAAGCATACACAAAAGAGGAGCAATATTTGGAATGTGGTTGTAAGGTGAGAAGGGCGGAAAGAAAAGAGCAATAAACCAAATTTCGTGATCTAGCGGACACACCTGTATTGTAGTGATCAGTCAATAAAGCAGTGAACACTTCCATAGAATGGAGATGCAAAGTACAAAAATACACAAGAGAACAAAGCGGAGGAAGGAAAGATAAGGGAGCATGTGAGGTGGAAGAAGCCGTCTGCCTTCAGCATTTACATGGGAGAGTGAGGAAGAGAGAAGAAGAACAAAAGGGAAGCGTGGAGGCACAAACATTCGTAAAATTCCTTCCTTATTTGACTTTGGTGGCTCCGTTGGCATGGCTACCAGTGGTACAATCATTGTCTGTGTCTGACATCTCACTGTCACTTCGAGCATCAGAGGTCAACTAGGATGAATAACAAACACACCTCGATGACACTGAAAGACCTTAATGCCCACTTAAGACAGAAGCCTGTTTAAAATCGGCTATACCCCTACCTGCCCAGTAGTGAACGGTTTCGCAGCTGTCCGAATGATTTGAACCGTCCAAAAGATGTGAAGAAGTTGAAGAGTAATGAGAAAGAACGCAAAGGCATTGAGGGCTGGATAGAAGCCAATCAACCTTGGAGCATCGTAAAACAATGATGCGATGATCCTGTAACGAGGAGGACGAGAAGATCACTTATGGGTCACAACACAAGGTACCTGGTTGGAAATATGGATGAGAAGAGGAAGGTTATAGGAAGAGCAGTAGATGAAGCAGATCACATACACACGTGGCAAAAGTCTACGTTAAAATCACGCCACATGGTCATGTGCAAGGCCTTCGCTCTTATCTTCACATATTTTCCTAATCAAGCGAGTAAAGAGTAGGAGGTACTCTACTTCCCCTCCTGGCTTCAGGGCTCATAATTAATGAAGTTATATTGTTTTTGTTATGGATGTCTAAGTTTGGAGCATCACTAACTTACTACGCATTTGCATTACAAATACATAAACATGTATCGAAGGCTTTGCACATTTCAACACTCTCGTGGGAGAGAGATGAAAAGGTGCTGACCAGATTTTTTTGCCAAACATGGCTATTTTATATCGGAACCAAAAATAACACAGCGTAAACACACACAGTGTTGTGTGGTTTGCAACAGTAGTGATTAGTTGTTACATTGATACGCGCTTCAAACAAGACTATGTGAATAAAAAGATGGTTGAATTACCTCTCAGATCACTTAGAGAGAGAGAGAGAGACAGAGAGAGGTAAGGTTAAGTAGTATTTAAGTGGCAAGACATTCAAGTCACACATTCATACATTCGATTCAATACGCATCTTTTTTCAGTGAATGCGGATTGCCATTAACAACCAACAACAAACTGGCCAGGGTGAGGTGCAGCGAGAGGGAATACGCAATAGCCAGGACTTGTCACAACAATTTGAACAATGAATAGTTTTAAATAAATTTTGTGGTGTGACTGTTAGAACATTCGAAAACTATCATAAAGTGAAGTGGTTGAGTGATACCACCTTTAAGGTCAAAAAGGGATTAATGATACCATTCGGTATGCTGCCTTGAACCGCTAAAAGTGACGTAAGGCTCAATTAAGAGTTATGAAGGTGTAATCAATTAACCAATGTCATTCACTTGGTTCACAGAGTCACATCACTCTCAAACACTCACAACCTCTAATTTGTAACTTCTTGGGTGATTCTATGCACACAAGAAAATGCATAGTCTGCAATACTAGATCTAATTTGATGTAGGGTAAGCAATTTAATAAAGGGAAAAATGCACATGTGTGACCAGGACCTAAGACGAGGGAGGGAGGAGTTAACTCCAACAGTCTGTTCATAGGCTAAAATGCATATGCTGTGATCAACCGAAATCGGGCAAACCTAAGGCGTTCCATCCCTTACTCTCCGTCTAGTAAATCGGAATTTCGCGTGCTATAGAAGGAAGGAGCAAATCTTGAGTGTTCTAGCAACCAAATAGGGTCTGTGATAGACAAAAAATTCACACAAACATAAAAATGCGCCTTTAAACACACACATGCTCACACGAGGTCAAAGCACTGTTCCACCATAATGCAACAAGCCGCATCACCAAGAGGCGTCAATTGCAAAGCTCGACTAGTGGCTTGGACGCACTACGTCGCCCAACACAACTAGAGGTAGAGCATAAGAATGTAGTTAGGGTGGAAAAAAAATCCCTCCGACTACCCTGGACGTGTAAATAAAATGGACCTTCGCTAGGCCAGACTTGGGAACAATATGAATACGCAATGAGCGAGAGGGGGCAGAGGGAGGGGGAGGCGGAGAGTGGGGGCTAAATCTGCAGAAAGATTTAAGATAAGGCTCATTTATTTAGGCCACTCAACCGTGATTCACGATTATAATTTCAAACATTCGGTCGGATAAAAAAGGCAACACTTTTTAAAGGACGCACACATTATCGACTGGAGATAGTAAACAAAGGCTGTGGCAAATGTCCAACTTACTAGAACGCAAAACTCACCAAAATGGATAATAGTACAGGCGTGTTGCAATCCAGACACATATGAATGTTGTGAAGCACGCCATGCAGGACCAAGACTTTCCAATGTATTTAAACATCTTTGCAGCCTTCAAATTGTAAATGAAACAGCAAAATAATAATGTCATAAAATCGGCGATTCTTGGCACAGTTGCTGAACAGCTGATTGGCCAAATAGCATTCCATGTAAGAGGCAATCACCTCGCACGCACACAGTTTTAATATTTACAGGAATGAAGACCTACCTCAAGCCAAAAATCGGCAGAGTCATGTAGAAGCATGATAACCGATCCAATACGGAAGTAATTTGTTAGGTAGGAGAACGAGATCAATGCAACAGTGACGGCATGATGGGTCAGCATCACAATGAAATCCTAAACGGTTTAGGGAAGGGGCAACAACGCCTCTATATTTTCTGCAATCAAAGCACAACTGTCTGCATCCCTTTCCATACTTGCAACATGCCGACATACCAACTTAGTACGAAACGTCTTTTGATCTACCAAAAATTCCAAAGTCATGCTATCAGGGTTAGCAGACCAGGAATTATCCATGCGTGATTAAAAATGTCAAAAGTACGCACGCAGAGATGCCTATGAATGCGAATCTCAAAGTCGTCACTTTTCATGATTTAATTAACAAAACGATTGGTTTCGGTCCTACACACGTTTTAATGGGTCCGGAGGATTAGAGTTAGGATTAACCGGGAGGCAATGAAGCTCAGAGCTTCTGAAAATGTTATAGGAACCCCATAAAAGAACAATCACGTGTAAAAAAGGGCTGGGATGAAAACAATGTCCGTAAGTAAGCAGCATGGAAAGAGAACAGCAAGATAATAACTTGAAAAAATATACCTTTCTTTTAACCTCCAGGAAGACCCAAATAAGTCCAGAGACATAATAAGCTAATTCGACCATGTAATACCAAAATATACAGCGACTCATCTCATGGTGAGGATAGGCACGAAAGAATTCAGAGGTGTCGTATAAAAATGGTTCCTAAACGTAGATTAGTAACACAATCGTCAAATCTTGCCTGATGTAAACAGTAGATTCCGTAAGAAAATAAACAAAAATAGAACGAAAACCTCCAACTATTCAAGAAAATGAAAAGTTAAAAAGGCTTACCCAGATTCCGCAAACTTCACAATAACTGGAAATTTCACAGAGTTACGTTTCGTTCGAAACCAATAAGAAACTTTGGCATCACTGAGGTCAAGTTTTTTCGACAACGCCTTAAACCTTAACGTGAGCAGAAATCGAAGGCTTACCCGGATATCATTGAATGTCGGCCGTTTGTTAAGTTGATAATACTCTTCAAGGGGTGGAACACTGGGCACTTTCGGGTTCTTTGTTGATCTTAAACCATTATACAAACCAATTGGAGTAAATACATAGCTAAGCTTAGGGTAATGACAGTACGAAATGGGATTACTTGCACAGGATCACGCGCAGGATGCATAATATGACAGCTGCAAAAATGCCATACACAAAATCACTGCTTTGTGACACCTTGACATTTCTCCAACTTTCTTTAGGTGGTAACCAAAACTCCTCTGACCAAAATTTGGTGCTATTGATGAAGATATCAATCGACATACTCGAGGCACAGACTTTCTGCAAAAAGTCAGATGCAAGATGACTGAATTACAGTTGTTCACATGATTCCCCACCAACATAAGAAAGCATTTTTTGCGGACACATTCACTTAAGGCAGAGACAATTCGGCTCTTAGCAAGGTAAAAACGAATAGATCTTGAGTCAAAATTGGAGGCATTTCTCAAATTCATTAGTATATTTACAGCTTAGGTGACGAATAAAGAGTAGAAACATCGATTACAGGAACACTAAAGCACAAATCATCGGGAGAGGTGCACCTTCAAAAAGTAAAGATAAGAAAATCAGCAGCACTCATGCATTTCGGGAAAAATAGTTGGAGGAAATGAATTTTACAAATGTTGACAAGTTTCATGAACCTAAGTAGACAGGAAGCTAATAAATATGAGACGCTAACGAGAATACAAGACAGCCACCAAGCGCACGCGCCCAAAAAAAGTCAAATTACCACCGTAACCTTCAAAAGAGATAAAATAATGAAGTAAACCATTCTTAATCTATAATCTTAAAATGAAATTGTTGCATAAATTAGTTTTCGCAAATGCTAAATTAAAATGCCGATCTGCCCATCCTCAAGGAGTGCGAAGCCTCGCTACTTAATATCTACCTGACAAATTATTCGAAGCAGTTCATCCTAACTAAAAAGTAGGAAAAACGGCACTCAAGGTCAAGAGTAGCTTGGCTTTCATCTACGCAAAAATGTGTGCATTTTCTGATAAAAAAAGAAAAGCTAAACAAAATTTGATGTTTTATCCGTGTATCTTTTCGCCTAGTTGCCAGTCTACGAGCAGCCTTACCTAAAGTTTTTAAATGCGGCGATATTATGAAAAATTGATACTTTACCAACGGGAAGAGGGGCTGAGAGAATAATCACATGGTTTAAAAGAACTGTTAAACTGGTGCGGAGTTAAGTCAACTGTGATTTTTTTGTCTAGGAGCGGTAATCATTTAATAGATTAATTTTATATTGATTTATGTACTTTATGCGATTGATCTTGGGTTGTCCTACGTGCGAGTATAAAGAGCAATAAGATGCATAAATGCCAACGATTACTGTGATACTTTGTTTGTTCGGACCACCTGTTTCGGTCACTCGGGTAACCATTTAGTACTAACCAGTAGCTCCCAATGCCTCTACTTCCAGTATTTATGTATTCTGACCTAGTACTATGCCTTCTTTTACCTTCAAGGAAGTCTTGGAACGCTACAATTGGGCCCTAATGTATTCCCTCAAAATTTGCAAGTTTGAAACAGTAACTTCCTACATACTTACCAAAAATAATAGTACTTCTATTGTATCGACAAACATTTTCATGCAAATTACTAAAGATGAACCACACTTCGATTTGGCTCAATCATTGTCATTTTAAAGACCGCTGTTTATTTCTTTATTCCATTATGCAATGAATCCTAGTAGCAGATGTCCAGAGCGACAGGCACGAAATCCTTGCCAAAAAAATTTCGATACAATATAAAATCTCATAATAATTGTTTCGTTATTAGGGGTTTTAGGCGATAAAGCCAACGGTGGCAATTTCTACTGCTATCCTAGTACCATGTTTGCAGAGTTCCGAGACTTCCTTGAAGGCAAATGAAGGCATAATACCAGGACAGAATACATATATTTAGAAAATGGAGAGCATGTGGCTGCTGGCATGGCTCGGAGGCCAGCCCACCTGGCTAGGGCGATATGTCCACCTAAGTGCCCAAAACCGAAACCAGTAGTCAGAACAAACAAAGTATTACATAGCCCCTCTCTTCTTTCGAGCGTCGTCCCGGACGCATCCCTTGGTAAGCCTCCCACGTCAGCCATCAAAACCTAATCGATGCTGGAGAGACAGCCACGAACTACTGTTCCAGTCATCGAAATTTTAGCGCAACTGAGGAGATGCCTCACCACTGCGTCACCGATTGCTCTTGGCAGTTCAATCGGACTTGGGATTTCGTCCTATTTGAAAAATAAATTCAGAGTAAGAGGTACTGTCGAGCATCGATTTGCCAATAGCGAGACGTTAGGACACCGGTCTCCTTAACCAGGTGTAAAAGAGGAATCTTCCCAATGAAACTTCTCCGGGTGTTTCACGGCTGGTGTCGCTTCAGTTGTTATTAGCTTTCTTGCAGAACACGAGAGCAGGGTAGATGCCGAAGACAGACATTGTTCTCAGCCTTTCTGTTATGGGATCTCGGGAATTCTTCCATCTGTAGCGCACGCACTTCTTTCGAGCCGGTACAGTTTGTCACCAGCGGTATAGATCTTGGTAGAAATCCATTAAAGTCGGATTTGCTTTCTGTTGCCACCAATGTGGCATGTCGAAACTTCCTTGAAGGCAAAAAAGGCACAATGCTAGGGCAGCATATATGTAACCAGGAAACAAAGGGAACGGGACTATTGGTACGGCCTGGGGATAGTTTATGTGGGCATTTTTTCATTATCCTGCCCTAGCACGAGATTTTATAGTGTTCGGGGGTATCGTTTTTGTCTTGATCAAAAAGTATGGTCTCTGTCAGCGTCAAGGGGATGAACCGGTTCCATGTACATTCAAAAACCGACAAGAACGATTACAATACTTTGTCTGCCTGACTGTCGGTTTCTGTTGCACTCTCGAGTGGCCAAGTTACCTGTCAGGTGGGCTGGCCTCCAAGGCTGTGCCAGACGCCCCGTTCCCTCTACCTGCCGAATACATATACTCTGCCCTAGTATTGTGCCTTCTTTTGCCTTCAAGGAAGTCTCAAGACGCTACAATGATAGTTTACACACCTTCTACCAGAAACTGTGGCGTTAATTTAATGTTTTGTAGGATTATGTCCAAATTCAGTAGTGATTCAGCTTATAAACATGGAGCCACTTTCGGAAAACGAGGATTGCTGTTACCGAAAACTCATGCTTATGAGGAAAAAATTAATTCAAACCCAAAGACACCATCATAGGCCACACAGACGGAACCGAAGGAGCTTTCAAATTGATAAAGGAACGTAGTATGCCATCCTGAGACTTCCTTGTAGGTAAAATAAGACACATTACTAGGGCAGAATACATATATTCTGAAAAAAGAGGGATTGGGAGCTGTTGGCGTGCCCCGAGGCCAGCCAACCGGCTAGTACAAACAGTTCGAACAAACAAAGTGTTACACAGCCCCTCTCTTCTTTCGAGCGTCGTCCCCGACGCTCCCCTCAGTCAGCCTCCCGTGTCAGCACCCACGAGCTAACCGTCCCAGTCATCGAGATTCGAGCACATGTAGTGCCATCAATTCCACGTAGCACTTGGTGCAGCAAATGCGTACCTCCTAGTCCTCTCCCACGATAATGTTCCAATGAGAGATGGGGTTACGAATCCAAGTTTTCAAATGGGTCGAGACATACAACACATTGTGATTCCAGGATTTTTTAATGCCGTGGAAGAAGCGAGGGGGTTTCGTAGAGCCCTGCACAAATGGGGCGATCAAGCCGCATAGAAACAAAATGCATGCGATCCAAGTGTGTAAGGCATGAAACGATGCTATCGGATGGCGTCCTGCACATTCTACATCTGTAGACACACATTTCTGCAAAGGCAGACGAATTGCTCAAAAACAGAAGAGAGAGCTTACGGAGGATGCTTGACCACAACGCAGTTCCTCTGGACTTGGAGTTCATGGCTGGTGTCGCTTCAGTTGTTAATAGCTTCCTTTCAGAACATGAGGGCAAGGAAGGTGCCGAAGATGGATGTCGATCTCAGCACTTCTGTTATGGGATGTAAGAGATTCTCCCACTTGTAGCACATGCGCTTCTTTCACACCGCCAAACTTTGCCACAAGCGGTGTAAATCGGGACAGAAATTCATCAAAGTCAGGTTTACTTTCCGCTGCCACCAATGTAGCGTCCCGAGACTTTCTTGAAGCCAAAAGAATACATTATACTAGTGTAGAATACATACGTTCCAGAATCAGAAGCGTCTAAGACCGCTGGCGTGGCCTGGAGGCCAGCAAACCGGCTAATACAATATGGACGCCCAAGCGACCGAGATCGGTAGTTCGAACAAACAAAGCATTACACTTAGAATCAAAGTAGTAGCTAATTAAAGCAAAAACAACCACCATTCATGACATAATTATTTTTTCAACTTTTCAACTTCTTTATCGCTGTTGTTTAAATTAGTTGAGAAGCTGCATCGCATTTCTGCTACTAAGTTCTGGCATGAGAATTAAAACATCTCTTTCTACAAATAAACATGGTTGCTTTTGCTAGGGAAAACAAATTTGAACACAAATTATTATAACAAACGTGTTTAGAATACTTTTGCTGTGACTTTTTGCTCGTCATTCAGCTATGAGCCATAGCTTCTACTGAAGCGTGCTCATCTGGATTTCAGACCCCGCTTGGCAGTCCAAGTAATCTAGGTGCAGCAGTCATGCAGTAAAAGTTAATTATTACTGCAGACTCAAATAAGTAGCATTTAAATGCCTCTTTCTGAACTATGTGTTACAGTGGGATGAGTAAAATTTCATCCCGACCTCCGTTTCAAATTTTCAAATTTTGGTGCAGGTTTCCTGGGGAACTTTAATGACTGATATAGGGAGAAGTACTGCCACAGAGTGGCATCGGCGTCCCTTTTTTAAACACCGGGCTGCATGTTAGATGCAGCATCGGATATTTCGCCGACTTCATAACTGTTTTAAAGAGAAATTCCGATGAATCCTCTGAACACAAACATCGATGCATGACTGCTTGCAAAAGCCATAAAAGGACAAATTGTTATTTTATGTACTTGAATCAACTAATCATGTGAAATCTCTTGACTTGCGTTCCTGTTTCTAATGAGACACAAATCAGCTGCCAAATCCTTTTAAATAGATCCTATTTTTGCCGCTTAGACGTGAACAGCCAAGTCTAAACCTCTTAACATCCCTCCCCTTCCCTGTTTTTGCACCTCAACAGCTCCATTGCCCAAATCCCTATTTCACTTCCAAATTTGATTACCATTAATTGAAGAAATAGTATTGAAGCGATATGGAGGATGTGGACGGGCCTCCGAAGTGGATGTCCTTGCAACATGTGATATGGGGAGAGGGATCTTGCCTCTGAGGGAGTGCATTGAGCATTGACGCCCTGTCGTCTTCCGCACTTGCTTGCTCTTTGGTTCTACACATAATGCTGCTTGACCTTCACCTTCGGAAAGAGATGCACAGTAAGTGTGTCATTCGATCAGGATGTGAAAAGAGTGAAGGACGCATTGACAGTCTTGAAAGCTAATTACATTTGGTTATAAATAAAGCCTGGCAGCTTTCACCACGAATGGACGTAAGCGTTGACTATCTGCCCCATTAAATCCTTATAGTGTATCGAAATGGAAGCCTTACCACCATCCAAATACTGGAAGCATATCCATTAACTTTTCAATGAATTCTAAAATTAGGAATTCCTTAAAAATAAGTTATTTTACAACGAAAAATAAACCCAAGTCGATGAATGCCATGCATACCTCTCCCGCTAAAACCCTAGCACTGGACATTTTTATGACCGCCATGGTGTGTAGGACCGATGGGGAGGGAGTAAATACGCCTACATCTCTCTCCCTCTCTCCCTCCCTCTAAGGCCTTTCCTGACCTCCAAACTACGATAAGGGATCAAGTTTGAGATCTGTGCCATTGACACGACAACATCACCCTTCCCTTTGACACGTCTATGGGGGGGTTGGGGTGTGTGTGCGTGTGTGTGTGTACAACCCCCCCTCGGCTGAACACAACACGACATTGAAAAATGAAGTTGACAGTTTTACAACCACATTACATTCTGTGCATGTATTTATCACAAAACAACTTGGACTACCTTCTTCTGCATACAAAGTTGCAGCAACTATATAAGGGCATGTATTTACCTGAAACTATTGGAAATTTGCATTAAATTACACAATTACGCTTTTTAATCCTATTCTGATTTAATTCTTAACAGATTTAATGGAGGAGACGTGAGCTCTATTGCGTGCCTAACAAGGCGGTCTAACCGTCTCAAACCGAAGCTGTCTGTAATAATGAGGCGGACCTTGGCTTTTCTACATCCCTATCCGCCATACATTGAAAATGTTACATAAATACTTATTCAACAAAGCGAAATGTATGCGCAGCGAATCCTCCTGCAATTAAGGGGCGGATGGGACCACCATGGTGGGATCGCATTAGAGGCGGACAGAGCAAATTCCACTCTATTCTCCTCCTCCTCCTCGGAGTAGGCCATTTAACAGGTATTTTGAGGAAGCTTTCACTCGCACCTGCTAAAAATGCATTAATGCGAATTAAATGCGCTTCGATGTGGAGGAATCTTAATTCACTCCTTCGTTTTACAGGATTGAAGAGAAAAGGATACTCTGCGTAGTAAAAGGGCATAACCGAAAATGATACAATGATTGACTTAACCACACAGTTAGCAGAAGGCTAAATGCCTATCGTCTCCTGGATGTGGATTACCTAGTAGGTAGATGTCATGAAAACAGACGGACAACGGCAACAAATTATTCAATGCTATCTAGAAATGAAGAAAGGAAGTAGATAGTACTGAAATCGATGTGGTGAGACAATAGACTACTTGATTAAGATTAAACAAGAAGAAAAAAAGAAAAGTAGCAGGTATTACTTAAAATGTGGATGTTGAACTAATACAATGCTTAGTCCTGCTTAAACGCATAAAACATGACAGATACTACTAATATGCATGTCTATTCACTTACTAAGTAGTATTTAAAGCCCAAAGCTAGCAAAATCCCCGAGGTTTTTACAATAATATTCGTCTAATTTTAAGGGAAGAGGAAGTACAAAGCAAAGATCCACCTTTGTCCAAGACAAGGCACAAGGCGTCAAGAAGATGACTGCGCCTTTACCTTCAGAAAGTAGGAAATTAAGAAGCCTTCCTGAATTGGATAAACCTCGGGTCTGTATCGACTTAGCTTGCTAGTTGCAGTTTTCCTCTCTATTTCCAAAAGAGGCAAAAAGAGATTGTAAAAAGGAAAACAAGCGGTAAATTTTGTGGAGCTAATGCTTATCTGTACACAAAGGTTACCTGGTCCCTTGAGGAGTTCTTTATCGTCTAGCTTTAGCCGCCAAAATAAAGCGGGTTGGTTGGTTAACCGTGTGACTCCGGCTTCATTTTGTGAGAGCTCCAAAAAAAAGGAAAGAGGCCTTTTAAAATGCAAAAAAATTCCCTTTTGGAAGGTGGTACTTAAAATGGGCAAATTGATGTCCATCGGTAGCTAGTAATGCCTCGACAATGGGATAATTTATTTTTCTTAAATAAAATAAAAAATAAACCGGGTAATTGCAAAGAGAATTGCAAAAAAACTTAGGTGAAATATTTACTTGAAAGAGACCACAAGTTTGCCGGACATTTTTGCGTCCTCCTTTCTGGAATGTCATTTGCAAGGTAAAAGGAGAGGTTCACTTCTGGTCTTACAAGAATTAAGAGACAAAAAAGACAAAATGTCTTCATTCTTGAGGCATTCGACTGATACGCTTTCTTAAAGTGGTTTCCTAAAAACAAAAGAGGACGTCTCATTATTGTCAAATTAAAATGATCGATTTTGACAAATATTGGCATCTTCAGCCGATTGGTTTGGACCATGACTTTTCTACTTTTCCGTGCCTTCAATTGGGCTCCAATGCTACAGAAGATAGTGGAGCATGCAGTAGTGGAAGACATCACTCTCTGAAGAAGCACTGACTTGATAGTCTACAGAGTATTAAATCGTAGACGGTGGCAGGTAAGGAACACCGATCGTCGAAAGCAACTGGAAGTGGAAAGTTGTAGAAGCAACCTGATGGCCACTATCAAATGACAGAATCAGTTTAGAGGTCTGTCAATGCGTTCATTACTGATTTCCCACACACTCACTTACATCGAGTGACGGGGTGAGGGAGACTTAATTGTCGCATGGAGGGTGAAGAGTGGATAAAACGCTCACAGGAAAAGTCACCATTGGGTTATTATCGTCGTCCATCTACCCTAGCACAATTTCCGCGTCACAAACTAGATGTACCTCTGTCACAAGATAGTGGAAAAGGCATGGAAAGATACAAACTACCTGAAGGGTGGAAGTGTGCAGGGTGAACAAGTGCAGCCTAATCACAATTAAGTTGACGAATTAGTAAAAAAAAAGCCCAAATATAGTTCCTAGCAATGCTCATTCCTGCAGCATAAACAAAATCATAGTAATTAAATTAAAGGAGAGAACATTTTCATTTCTAATTGGCTTTGGCATGGGTGAGAGCGACAGACATTATGATTGATCACGTCCCAACCAGTGGTCATTTTGAATTAGCTCTATGCGTTGAAGACACTCAATCTACCCTCCCGCCATCCAAACTTTCCTTTCTCCTCCCTCTACCCCAACATGTTACTTCAGAAAAACCCCGAGAACCTGCGAGAGTGAAAGGAGTGAGTGAGTTAGTGAGTGAGTGAGTGAGTGAAGGAGAGGGATATAAGGAGCGGAAGTGAGAAGGGGTAAAAGGCGAGAGTGGAAGAGGGAGGCATTTATAATTTTTCCTACTTCGAAATGCGGGTGAATCAACAGCTCCGTAGAGCACTTGAATACGTCTGATGTAAGGCCATTTCTTGGGTTTCAGGATTCACAAATTGTATGCAAGACGAACTCTTTCATTTCTTTCTCTTTTCAATTTCACGAAAGAACAAAATACGGAAAGTAGCTATCACGGTGATAGGTAGGTAAGTAAGTAATTAGCACAAAGCTCATGCAGTTTGGTTGATTAAGTGGATTGCTTGACTTCAATGTGACGTGTGGGGTCCTTTGTCGGTGATAAAATAGCTCAATGATAACATAAAGTAAGGATGTTTAGCAGATGAAAAGTGAGCCTTAAAAGCCTCAAAAATTGTTCTTCTCTCCCTATAGTATCTGAGTAGAAACAGGGTGAGTCTACCGATGATGAAGTAGCAACGCCACACCTTCAGACCGCAAGGCCTGCTTGCTCACTCTGAATCTGTCTCATCCAGCCCACTTAAGTCCCTAATTTTAAGCTCTGTCAAAAAAAGAAAAAAAACAAACAACATTTCAGTGCAAAAAATACTTAAAAATGACTCTGTTTTGTACCAAATATGTCAACTGACGGCAGTTCTTGTCAATGTAGGTTGGCACGGCTTACCAGTGAGTCAAAAAAGTCATGAATAAGTTAAACTTTGTTCGTATCCAGTCCCTAACTGGAACGTAAAAACCAGTAAAAAATTTTAGTTGTACCGCCATAAATACTTAATTTGACATTTTGAAAATATTAACAGCACTGGATTGAGGGAGGGACAGAGGGAAGGAGAGGAGGAAAGAGAGGACTGTGTTGATTGCACCAGGAAAAAGTAATACAAGTCTAATTTCACACAGTCCCTTGTAGAAATAGCGTCCTGGGAATGTGGAGGATGGGACGACAAGACTCCAAATTAGACGTCTTCTCGCAAGATACCAGTAATGCGAGATAAGAGGGTCCGCGTAACAGACCAAGAATCCAAGTCGGGCATTGATAGGTCTTTAAGGCAGTGGACTTTGGATTGCACACTCTCCAGTTTTTGATGTCAGACGCAAGTGTTGTTTGGAGTTTATCGTCAAAAAGAGATTCACAGTAAGCGATTCCAAGTGGAAAAGTGGAGAGATTATCGACTTACAATCACATGTCAGTCAGCCGGTCAGAATGGAAGAGAAGTGAGGAACACATCGACAATCAGCGTGGCAAGTATGGGTCATACAGTTGCTTGGCGAATTCTACCACAATTTCCATTCTTAGTGGATGTTAATGTGAATGATTATCTCCTGCGGTGTCAGCCCCGAAGTACTGGAGTCAATAATCATCCAGTTCTTAAGTGCGACACATGCAGAGCTCGTGATTGTGTGTTTTACAACCGCACACTATACATTCTCATAGATCCAGGTTAAAATCGTCTCGGTAAGAGAGGTTTCGACTAACCATTTCTCAAGTGTCTACAACGCAAAGTAGATCACCCTAACTGCACGAAAGCTTTTTTCGCTACCTACTTTCTGAGTTTACTTGCATGATTTTGTGCAACTCTAAGGCGTTACAAAACCCACTTTTTTTAGAAAAACCTTTAGCAACAGCGCTAGTAATAAATTTCTGGAGTACTTATCTTGATGTGAATCGCGCAGAGCAGACGGGATTTTGTATGGGCATTGTCCATCGCCGCGAACCATATGACTTACACCTATGATTTTTGATTTTTGGGTAAACAGTTTGCAAAATTTTATGAAGGCAATGTATGGGATATGCATTTTTTCCATAGCTAGGTAAAAAGAAATCAATAAGTAACACATAAGGGTAAGTAAGCTGTTGAGTTAAGTAATTCATATGGGTAAAGGCAATTTAAGTTCCATTATTATGTTACTGTAACAGAGTCCCTAAAAGGGCAAACAATTTGTTTTAATAAATCATGACAATTAAAAAGGTGATTACTATGGAGATAACATAATAAAATTTAAATGCACGTAATTAAAATTGACGAGGAGGAAAAAGTAACGCCCAGAAACGGCTAAATTTTTGTAGGCGCGTGGAACCATCCGGAATTCGTCCAAAAGTTACGTCATTTCAGTAAATGGCTTATGGTTTGTTTTCTGAAGCGTTACGACACCTCTTTAATTCACTGCAATGGGACTTCTCGCTAAAAGCAAAGGTTCCAAATATACAAAGAGGTTATTGTGTGGTCTTGTTATTTTTTGATTAGATGAATTGCACAGATGACCCACAAGTTTAATTTTAATAAGAGGGCTCTTTATTTGGGGGGTGAAGGAAACAGAGTTGTCTGGACGCAACAAACTGTATTGAATAACGCATTTAGCATAAAATGTTGCACATTACTTGCTTCTTTCTAAGGGCTGAAGATAGTGTGAAGAATGTGCGCACGGGAATAAATGAGTGCCAGTACTAATTTGTTTCCAAACGAAGGTGCCTTTTTTGTTTACTCAGCGCTAAATTGACTGTGTTTTAATAGCGACGAGACGTTGATTTATTTCCATTTCCTTTTGTTTTTTGCACAACCATTCTTTAATTAAGTAGCTCTTCAAATAATTTTCTTAATTAGCATGGAGAACTCCGAGAGAAGTAATTAAAGGGTGAGTACCTAAAGTTGTTTTACTCCGCTTCGTTGGCATTAGCAAGGCATTTTCTAGTGAGAAGTACACTGAAGTAGTAATTACGGTCACTCTTTACCCGCAGTTTACGCATATTAGATAATATTTTTTCTGGTTGACCTTCAAAAACGTTGTCGTAATGGAATGCTAGAGCGCTTGGTAGATGAGAAGAAAATAAACCACAGAAGATGTCTGCCTCCATTGGATTTGGCAAAGCTGTATAAGGTTAGGCCCATTCCTAAACAATTAGCATAATGCATGGTGTTTTATGTTATATTTGGGTTTTTTTCTATAACATATTACCACAATTATCCAAGCTCAGGAACGACGCTGGAATAGATAACGTAGACATCGGATGATGTCCAGTTATTAATTATTATCCCATCCGCGCAAGGCACGACTATTGATACACAGTGTCATTAAGCGAGTTCTTATCGCACAACTTGTGGTGAATCAGGCTGATAGGGATGCGTGAGCAGACTAGCGAGATGGGTATTTTTGGTAAAGCTCTAAATTTTATTACCATCAGAAAGCGAATGCGCGCAGGGCTGAGTGAGTGACCGAGTGAGAGAGGGCAGGAAAGAGCCTGGTCCAGCCCAGCCCAACTCAGCCCAGCCTAGCCTGGCCAGCTGAAGAGCTAATAGTAAAGGGTGTGTGTTTGTAATGGCTGCTGCTTAACAAACAAAAGGCGGGACTGCGCTGCGCTCACATACCAAAAAAGACTGCCAAAGTGTGACAATGTTGAGTAGGACCAAATGCATAATGTGCCTGTTTTATTTGTGGCAAGAAGAAGGAACTGAGCACTTCCTTATGCAGAACAGTCATGGGCAGCAAAAGGAAGGAGCACGAGAGAGAGAGGAGGGGATCTCTTACTGTATGTACTAAACCTCTAAATAAGAAGACCTCCCTCCACGTAGGGCTTCCAAAGGTTTTTTTGAGCCATCAAATTACATGTTAGCATAAAGAGAGATTAGAAAGTTGAGCACATATGTGGCGAACCACAGAAAAGTTTGATTTAAACACAGGTGGGCTCGAAGATTGGTACCCATGTAAATATTAATGTAAAACAATATTTACCTTGCAAAGTTTTAAAAAGGGTATAAATTAAGACGCAAATTAAAATACTCGTCCGAATTTGCCCTCCGATCCCTGGTAGAAGGGTTAAATGGGAAGGGAAGGAGGAGGATGATCACGAAGACCTTATCACTAGAATCACGCAATTCCACCCAAATTTGTAAATATTTTGAGTAAAATCCTCCACCTTTTCCCAATAGTTAAGAAGTTTTGTGGTAGCGTTTAAAATATAAGCGGGGCAAAGGGATTACCGCACCGCAATTCTCCTATCCCCATATATGTGCGTGGATGTGTGTGGATGTAAAGGGATGGATTTTGATAGGCTTTTCGTCTATGCAAATTTGACCGGAAATCAAGTCAAAAGGTGAGCCAAGAAAGGCGACCGTGTTTGAATACGACTGTTCTTGTAGGATAAGGCAGATCTAATCAGGCTGTCGTCACTTCTGGACGTTTACCTGCACTGACATATCTCCTCTTTGTGCTGTATCCCATCCATCCAACTATTTATTCATAGCCAGGAATAGCCGCCATAAAATAAGCCTAATAAGAAAATCCGGAACAAAAGAATGCAATGTCTGCTTTGGGCTGGGTAACTGCTACTCCTAATTTTCCCATTTCAAAAGAATTTCTCTCGGGCCTTATAACGCGGTACGAGAATATTAATCCCCTGATTAAACAAAGTTGTACAGGGAAAAAGTTTTCCCCATCTAATTTCCCACCTCAACCCACTAAGGTATGGCAGTGACACAGCGGCTTGGCTTACTATAGTTTTTTTCACACCTCATCATGAGAGAGATTTGAGGTAAATTAAGGGAGAGCACCAACTCTTCCTACCTTTTTGCTATGAAAAGGTTCTATCACCGTTACAGAACTTTAATATGCAATGTACTAAACACATTCCTCTTTCATTCTCTCGCATTCTCACCCTTCCACTCCTTTTTTCTCCTCTAATTAAATAGACGAAATGGATTAATTCAAGGTGAGGTAAAAAAAGAAGTTGATACTATCACAGAGTTTACTTGGTATTGAAGTGGGAAAGCAACCCCGCGACAACTTCAAGTGAAGAAGGTCATGCAGTAGTCAGACCACTGAACACCGAATTGACAAGTTTCGAGGGCATTAGAAACATCTTGTCAAGAGGTCTGGTAGAAACTCCTCTTAGCGAACCATTTGGCGGTGAGGCCAACCAGTGTTACCAAGGTGACAAGATGGCGATCAGAAAGGATTTAATGTAACTACTTAATGCAAACACCACCGTATTTACCTACATCAAATGGATATCTAAATTTGAGGAGATCAAATATTTTAAAACACTTCTGCATTCTCAAGGCCACATTCAACCCATCATCCTAGTAGTTACTTATGAGATATGCCTCCCCTTTAGAAGGAAAGCAATTAAATCGTATGCTAGGTGGAGAGAAAGGAACAAAATAGCTGAAAGTTACTCTGAACTAAAACAAATCGCATTGTATATAAGCCCATTCAATGTCACGATGCACAGACTGAGGGATTTGGGTCTCCGGCCTGCAAATGGGGTTAGTGGCATCGAGGCTTTTCGGCTTCCTAGTTCTGCCTTTCATAGTTTAACTGGTAAAATTTGAGGGAAGGGAGGATATGTTTACCGCTCTGTCATCCTGACCACCAGCAGTAAGCACGCGTGCATATGATGACTATAAAGATGTTGACCTCGTACTGGCGAAAGAGGGGCGGGAGAGAGAGAGAGAGAGAAGAACCTTTCAAATCCATCTGCCATGTGTCAACGCTGGGACAGCGTTGCACACCCGTTAGTTAGACGAACGCGCAAGTGCACACGTGTGTGTTAATGTGGTGCGGACGTGTACGCTCTGCATGTACGCACGCACGCACGCACGCTCGAATGCTAATGCATCCTACCTGGCCATCATCCCAGGTGAGCGTGCACGTGTTAGTCTACTCTCCTGCATTCCCAGTCTTTTCCCTACCTCCAATCCCCTCTCTCACGACTCCCCTAGCCTCCCCTCCCCTCCCATTGCCTCCCCCAACCCATCCAACTCTCCTCTCTCCTCCCAACCCATTAGGTATGTCAGGTGTGTTGTGTGTGTGTTTGCGTGTGTGTGCGTGAGTAAGTGTACACGCGTGCCCAGTGGCCGCTGGACTAGTGATTGCACAAATCCTAACTGTCTATGCCTCTTTCTGTCTCCCTTTCCAGCGCACACAAACACACACACACACAAACATACATACATTCACGGATTACCATTACCCACCTCAACCACTTTACCCTAGACCGCTGCGATTACACTTCGCTATTGCTGCCACAAACAAGTGCAGCTCCGCATTTGTCTCCGTTAAGTAAAACCAATTGGCATGGATATTTAAAGCTGGGACCTATCAGAGTGGATATTCTCAGTTGCATTGAGGTTCGTGCCATCTCTTCACTTTTTTAAGTATCTGCTTAAATTTAAGCACTTCCATGCAAACTGGGTTTTCATTGGCTACCTGTACAAGAAAATCGATGTCAGCGTGCAACTGACCAATCAAAACAAAGTATTTTCGAGTATCAAAAAGAGTGTGGTTTCAAATCCCCAGTTACCTATATTTTTAATTTTAAACAGGGGAATAATTATTCAAATGAAGTATTTATTTCTACTCTTACAACTAATCAGACAATCTTTTAAAGTAGCCTGCATCCCTCTTTCCGAAAAAAAAAAATTGCAAGTATTTGTTTTTTTGTGGATAACTAGCTGATGTTAACACTGCAAGGGGCGATTCCGATGATAAGGGAAATTGATGCACGACATTACTGAGCCGGTCAACTTAACTTGATTAGTGAGCTTTACCACTTCCCTTGGTTCTAAGAAGGCGGCAGAACGTGAGTTAAAATGCAAAATTTGTACCAGTCATACAGTTGATATTTTTTTCCGAGATTTTACCATCGAATGCAAAGCTGTCCTCAAGACTGACTGCTAAGGAAAGCACCCTGAATGGAGCGTTTCGGGAAGAGAGAAATCTCTCCAATACTGATAAAATCCATACCACCATACCCATCAGAGATGCTTTTTCGTTCCATTGTCAATGTTGGCGACGAGGCGCGTGAATAGATGGGGTCTGCTACTCAAGAGAAATGAAGGGAAAAGGTAAAAATTTCGGAGGGAAAATGTTGAGTCTTTAAATAAATCAATTGCAGTACAGCGTAGGAAGAAAATAAAGTGGCCCAGAGTGTACAATTTACTGGGGTTTGTAAAGTGAAATGAATTATTACTGGAGTGAATTCAAAATACAAAAAAATTTTAAAATAAACGGATGTCTACAAGCCATTTTTAGCACGATTGTGATGAGGTGGAAAAGCTGTCCCTTTTGGACACATATGGACATACCATTCTCTACTTGAGTGAAGGCCATGTCACCACCAAAATCTGTCAAATTGCAGGAGGGAAACTCAACGCCCCATTCATGTTGTCCTCATCCAATGTTTTAAGTGGGTACTGTCCATCATCATGCAGGCAGAGTTGTGACCTCCACTTCCTAAATTAATGCATTTTCAGGTCTTTTCACATACCGTGGAGGATACACCGGAGAGACATTCCATTATTACTTAGAGGCAAGTATGTGGAGTAGAAAAAGAAAAAAAACGCGTAAAAGAAACAAAAATGCGCATCCATAGATGATACTGGGGGCAAATCAAATTTGTCGTTAGCTTAACTGGTCAAGGGGCATTAACAAAATTTTGTAGTTAATTATAGATGGAGAGAACAAAGTAGTTGCATTGCTCCAAGAGTTGCAAGCCTTAAAAAGCAAATTTTCACTGTTTTCGGGTGAAAAAAGTAGAAGACAAAAATATTCGATCCCATATATTGACATGAGGGAAAAGTAACGTGATGGATTATTTAAGCAAAGTAGGTTAAGTAGGCAAGGCAATCAGATTTTGACCTTTAATGGAAAAATTTGAATTCTTCACTTCTATTTAAAATTGTCTCAGAAACCACTGGTCTTATTGGAAGTCAAATTTGACCGAAAAAACAAGGAACATCAAAGACTTAATCGAGCAGATTTTTCTAAACAATCCCTCATCCGAAGGAACAGAATTATTCTACTAAAAAATTTGACATTTTCAGGAGGAAGAAGTTGTAATTTATCCAATGGTCTTTTTTCTTTTTTTGGGTAATGTAAAAAAAAATTCCAATTTTTTAAAAATCTGGTTTTGTACTTTATTTTATGAGCTGCTTTTTCATTTGGAAATCTTCTAATCAGTCTTATTTTTTTGTTTTTATTCAGATCGTAACAAATACTACATGAATGATGAATTTATCACATCGAGATTTTGATCCAGAAGCATTATTTAATGGCTCAAACGTGGCTTGGGAAATCTTAAACAAACTAAGAATATTTTTAAAATTTCCGAGGTAAAATTAGTTAATGTATGTCGTGTTGAACCGGTAGTCCCCATTCACTAATGTGTGTTGATTGACATTTTGGTGTTAAGAGGTCAAAGTGGCTACCAAGAAACGGGGTTCTGCACTTGTTAACGTAGCAAACACAGTTCGTTGCGTGACCAGGCAGAACCGTGCACACACACAAACACACACACGCACAAGTAATCTAAGAGCTAGGGGAGGAAAAAGCACAAAGGTAATCTGTTTTACCTCCTCCCCATTACTCAAGTTGGTCCGCTTTCGTGGCCTCCCCGGCCAATAGATAAAAACTCCAACGGTTTCATTTTCGGAAGAGAGCACTCATCCATCTAAGACCGCCTTCAAGTCAAATACTGTTTTTTTTCCTCATTTGATTGCCGTGGCACCTCGAAAACAACATATTAAGAATCCAATAAGTTCATACCTCCTAGTCAAAACCCTTCTACCACTTTTATGGGCTTATCCAATTGACTTTTAGTAGATAATTAGAAATGTTTATTTTTATGTTCTTTCTTTTTTTAATAACTAATCCACATGATTTAACAGTGATTGCCAGGAGAATGCAGCTTCTTAGCCTCAGCTCACGTTGGCCACAGTTGACTTTAGAACTTATGAATAATTTAAGCTTTCCGCTGAACTGATTCTGCCTCTCCTCCATGCCTATTGATGCCATTAGTAAATAAAAACGACGAAGTTAATGGAACTCTACAGGGATACGCATATCCTTTAGGGGGAGTTTTAATTATTTCCTAGAATATTTTACCTAACATAGATTACCGCCTTTACTTATCGCTTACTGCCTGTTCAGCTAAGGGAAATAAATTTGATTCAACATGGTCATAAAGCTAATTATGTTGCCTTGTGAAAAAACAAGGAGGAGGGAGGCTGATAAAGGGTTCAAGTGATTTCCTATTACTTTTTCACCATTGATGCGACAATGCTTGTGTCGACAAAATGTCTGAAGAAGCACATAGAGAGAGACGAATACTTTTTAGCGAGATAAAATATGATTAAGGAAGTGTGATTTTTGGTGAAAATTAAAAAATCCTATGTAAAGCCGATTTTTTACTTCATGTTTTGCTTACAGTCGGCTGTACAGTTTAGCTAAAATGGTTTTCATTTTACACTCTATTCATTTTAACTCATGGGAGTTACTCGATCACATTAGCCCACTTCAAATATATCCGTGTAGCTCATGTATTTAATCTTTCCTGAAGTTTTAAGCTAGCCTTTCTTGTCTGCCCAAGTGGAACGATTTCTCACAGCCTATATAAGTGCTTTGATCTCAAACTAGACTAAAATACGATAGCAGATTCAAAGGATAATAAGAAGACGATGAAAGAATCACCCGCACCATACCGCACTCCTGCTACCCTCCCACCGTCGATTCGGTCATTTTCCTCTTTTTCATCAAGGCCTTTATTGCCCCCCCTTCTCCCTGGCCAAAAGGAGGCAAACATTAAGAGATGAGGAGTTTTTTCTTCTAATCTGAATACAGCACATATTATTGCGTACCTCGTCGACCGGTTAGAGCCAACCTATTTTTTTACCAATAGGTTCGCAGGAGAAACGAAAATTTGAATAAAGTAGTTTGCTTTAATTTCAGAGACACTGAACGTTAAAGGATTACTTCTTTCCATTGACTACTCATCTTAATAAACGAGAATAGCCCCATTTGTTGTGAGGTAAAATTACAACAGAATTAAAGCGTTTTTATTCTCTGGTCTCTGGTATGTTCATTTATGAACAGCCAGTAACAATGCTCTTTCCATCTCACAAAGTCACTGTCTCCCCCATCGCCCACTTCCTCATGCATCTAGGTAACAAGAGTTGATTTTTCCACACCTAGTTGCTAAAGCATTGAAGTGCCTTGAATAGACAAGATCGCAATCACCACCAAATCTATGATTATGCATGTTCGAGGTGTTTTATGGTGATACCCATGGTGCTAGACACCATATGTTCAGTTTTTATGTCAAGCTAGTTCTGTCAACAAATATTAAATGCCCAGCAGCGATGATTACTTGCCGGCGAAAAAATGGAGTCATGTGCGCACATACTGACCATTTTTTTCCTCAGACAAATAAAGCAGGCCTTGTCCACAGGGAAGAAGTAAGAGCCCTTTGTACATAACTCTAAAATTGAATTTTTTTGTTTTGTTTATGCTGATCAAAACAATGACAGAAATAAGCAAATGCCAGCAATAGTATACTGGGGAAAAACAACTGCGAGCTGTTTAAGCGAAGGTCACTACAATATGTTGATTCAAACAACTCTAGCTAAATTAGCGAGTATTTAAATTAGATTAATTTGATTACCTAGCTCAAGCTGTCCGATGAGAATGCAAAAGGAATCTTCTTCTTGTGGAGCCATGCAAACACAAATAAACAAAAATTTCCATGAAAGGCGTTCAACTGTGATTGCCTCCCTCACACAAAGCGGCCTTGTGCTAAATAAAATGACATCTTATGTTAAGTAGACATTTCACGTAATTCTGACGTGATTTTAGAAAAATGTTATTTAAATAAGGCTTTATTTTCTGGGATGCATTAATAGGCACAAATTTGGTTTAAAACGCGTCAAAGAATTTCCTTCTTGTTGCATTGGGCAAAATTTTTAACCTCAGCTAAAAGAATATAAAAGGATGAACGAATGAATGAATAGTGTAGTTAGCGCTCCAGTGGTGGCTTAAAAATTAACTGGAGGAAGTTAGCTAAGCACATATTCTTTCGTGTTTCCAGTTCGCTGGAGATGCAAGTCAGTGGTAGAACTAGGCGAGAAAATGACTGGTCAGCCTTCATCCCTAACGGCGGTTTCGGTGTTAAACAACCGCCTCTGCTGATTGGGTCGGGTCCGAGTCCCATGGCAGTGAATTTCTTGCAAGAAGAATTGGGTCACAACCTAACACCCAATACTGCCGATTCCGCCTTCTTCAATCCTCCCAAATTTCCCACCTATGGCAGTGGGGGACCCTCGCGATCTGAGCCGAGGAACAACCTCGAGATGAAAGAGTTTATAAGCTTGGGTAAGTTGATTGACAATTCGCTTTGGTTATAAGGCATTTGAGACAGTGATGCGAAGTGTACAAGTGAGGTTGCAAACTATTTGTAAAACGTAGTTCACAAATTGTCATCATTTTGGAAAAATAATAGACAAAACACATCCACTTCTCAACCAAAAATGAAAAAATTTCCTCATATCTGCTTGTGCGTTTTTTTTTAAACGCTTTGAAATGTGGGACACTAAGCCTACCAGTTTACCGTTACTGCCATTTGGTCATACCCCGTTGTCATGGCGACTGAGACAATAGACAGTAACTTCTTTGGTTCTAACTTACGAGATTTGTCTTTTCAGCCCTGTTGCTTTTAACTGTAGGTAAGGATAGGGTTTGTACACAGGTTTTGTGACACTACCGGTGTATTTTATAACTGGTGATAGATATCACTGTGACCTGGAACAAATAATTTGGGTTATCATTGCATGAAGTATTGAAGGAATATCTCTCTTTTTTTGCAATCCAGCGATAGATTTTCCACTAATTTGCATAACTTTTGGGCAATGGAACAAATTTACGCATGAAGAATTAAGATAATATCGGTGGAGATGCTTTTGTCAACTCCTATGCTATGCGGTGTGTGGAGTCAAGTTGAGATGCATCTAAGACAACTCCCTTTCTTTATGTATTTACTTAACACTTTTAGGCCTGCAAAAAGGGTTGTAGTTAAACATTTATCCTCAAACACACTTTAGAAGGATAATTATGCTGGAACAAAATGTGTAATTAACATCCTTTATAACACTCCACAGAAATAAAGGAGGTGAAAAAGTTAAGGATGTCTGGTTTCTTCCAGGCATGTCTCGATTAGTCTACTCAAATGTCTCCATTTATCCTCATAACTTTCCACTCACTGATTTCAATAGTGTAATTAAATCCACTCGGCAGAAAAGCCAATCCAGTGGCAGGGAGAAAACAACTTTCAAGTTGACATACCGCAAGATGTGGTCTGAGACTTGGAAAAGACCTTGACATCAATTCTATGGACGATGACTACTAATGGACAATAATAAAGGTGGAACCGAGCATTTATTAAGCATTATTCCATTTAACAGAAGTGTAGCATCTGCCTTGATTAAGGGTTTGCCTTTAAGAGGCAAACAGTCTACCCGTAGACACTTCCGTCTCCATCTAATCTTCACTACCTATCTGTCACTTCGACTTCATGCCCAACAGTACTTGGAGAAATGTCACAGAGTGGATGCTAGAAGGATGGGATGAGGTACATCTTGAATTTCTCCGGCTTAGAAAGATGGTGCCACTTAGGAATGAAGGCAGGACGTTTGCCTCACAGACTATCTAATCTAAGTTGTTTCTACAGAAAAAAAAGTTTTTTTTCTCTCAAACCTTCCATTTGTATCGAAGTGACACTAAGAGCTCAGACGTAGCTATTGTTTGGCTTAAAAGGAAGAAAACAGTTTTGTCTTAGGCACACCACACTCATCCACCGACAGTGAAATATATATATTCTTTAACCAAGGAAGTGATGTGTGCCTTGGAGGTGTTGGGAGGGTAGTAAAATGGAGCACTAGAGATAAACAATGACATTTTGGCTTGCCTAGCAAATACGAAACTGTACTACTTATTTCTATCACAATGCTTCTGAATTAGCACGTGGCTTCCACGACTTTACCTTTGTACTTGATGCAGACGTTCATTGTTGCTGCGACTTGTTCCTGCCACCTTTACCGCCAACAGCTTCACAGAAAAGGAAATCATCCTCCTATCTCAAGAACCACAAAGGCGAAAGCTTTCTGCACTTATGTTGGTGTAGTACTAGCACTTCCTCTTGTCTGTAAACACAGGTTCTCCGATAATTGAGGCCGGTGACTTTGGCTATTCACCAACGGCGGACAGTCAAGAAGGTAGGGCAATCCGAGCCCTCGCCAATCTCTTCACGTGTCCTGCCACCACCTTTCCCTTAAGTGTCGGTCTTTTCTACGACACAGTCAGCGCTGCAAATACGTCAAACCTTCAGAGCTCTTCCCTTACCAAATTGCAAGGTGAAGTGCTGTGCATTCTCCCTCCATTTTGCCTATTTTGTTGACTCTTTAAATAAAAAGCGGAAAAGGTAGAGAGACAGATTGGCGACTGCTTTTGATAAATTAGAAAAGATTATGGTCAACATGACTTTGGGCGGTAAAAAAGGAAACGAGTCTTTTTCCGTTTGAATTAGTCGAGAGTGCTTGATTTCACGCTCTATGGGCTGAACAAAGAGCATGAACTATAAGGGGATTTAGATGCAAGACACGAAATAAAACATTGCTATGATTTGACAGAGCTTGACAGCAATTAGCTAGGTGATGTTTCAACCCTTCATTTTAGAGGACATTCAAATGCTTCTCCGTCTCAACACGAAAGCCCTTCCAACATTCAGCGCCGCTCTGGTCCTCGTTCCGGCCCTAACAATATTCTTTGCCGCCTACATGCTGGCAATCACAGTTAACTTCGAAGTGGGCCTTTCATTGGGAATTTTGGGCTTATTCATCCAATTTTTTGTCCTCTGTACGTACAAGCTCCAATTATTCATATTTCTACTCAGACCTATCACAAAGGCGACCCAAATAATCAGAGAATATATTCACTTTTTCACTTAAATACCTAAGGCACTAATTTACGATTGGTTCCTTTGATAATCGAGAATTTACCACAAAGTTGTTGGTGAATGGGAGAAAGCTACTTTCTCCTTCTCTCTCTCTCTCTCGCTCTCTTTCAGTCTCGTGCCGCTATGATATTTTTAATTGCACCCACAAATTTGGGCTATGTGTGGGGGCAAAAAAAGTCAAGAAGAAGGAAACCGTTAATGCATACTTTGATTAAACAACAGAATTCTTAATTCAAACAAAGGCCTGGTATCCACAAAGACGTGTACGTACACATTTGCATGCTATAGCCGATCAAATAAGGAGCGAAGATCTGTGTGCGTAAAGGCCGTAAAACTTATAATACTTAAACAAAATTATAGACCTCACACAACACCCATCCGACCTTACACTTATAAAGACATTTTAAAATAGGCTAAGTCGAATTTTATTGTGAAAGTTTTTCCTATTTTTTCTTTTTTAAAAATTATCCAAGTGGCTATCGCGATTGGCAAACAATGTTTCAATCTGCGGATTGCATGGAACGCCAGTCTCACTTTATCTTCATTTGTGAGACAAGTCAATCTTTTTACCAAATTCTTCTTCTGTTTTCCTCGACGGAAATTTAATTCTATGAGTCCTGTGAAGTGAGTCAAATCCAATTATTATACACATCAATGCTTTGGGGAGTTTTTTGGCTTTTGTTAAAAAAACACGCGGCTTTATGTATGGCTCCTCATGAGGAGTTAGCAAAATGGTAAAAAAAGAAAAGCAGTGCGGCGTTTTATTGAGGTAGATTGTTGCGAAGTTATTATATTAGCAAATGGAAAGATCCTATCCAATCCATCGCGTAATCAGGGCGAACCCTATGATAGGAGTGCCTGGATGATTTTATGTAGCACACCGGTGGCCAATGCTGTAGTCTTTAGTGCCAATTTAATTTTTCATAATCATCGTCACCATCACCACCACCACCAATATTATTACCCCACCCCCGTAGTTATCCTTCGTGATCATTTCCCACCAGTATCAGTATTATGCATTTGCGTGACCTCATACGGTTCGTAATCAGTTCTAATTAAGTCGCGAATTGGAGGGAGAGAGAGAGAAAGAGGGAGAAAAGGGGCTTTATTCGGGCTCATGCTTGCAACTTAAATCGGACCTGATAAAGGGAGTTAGTAGGTAGAGAGGAGAGAATGAAGGTGGGTGGTGTGGGGAGACACACTCACTTTGAGTACGCTTCGTCAGTTAAAATACTCGGAGTCCTAGAGACGAAATCACTGGCGCATTTTTAAAGTTAGTTCTTGACTAGAAAGTGAGTGTGAAAAATTAAAACTATGGACGTACAGTGGATGATGCATGAATAATTTTATGCATGATGTAGAGCAGAGATGTGGAGAGAATTCTGATTGGGTTAGTCAGGACTTTATCTTCTTCTCTTTAAAATTAAGAAGGAGCTAACAAAAAGCATCTACCCGTACGCTTCTTTATCTGCAGGGAAAGGCAACTATCTCCTTAATGTTTCACCAAGTAATCGTTTTGTCTTAAAAAAATTGTGCACATCCATCACTAGGATGCATCATTAGGGATGATGATTTTATCACAGCTCCTGTAGCAACAGCAAAGCACATTAGCAGACACTTTGAAACGTTTACCCATTCTTTTTTTGTACCAGGGTAGACGTCCATCAAGACAAAATTACCCTGCCTTAAGCTGCTAATACTGGGTTCGTCACTCTTCCCTCAAGTTCTCCACAGCTTTCCTGTTTCTGTATGACCACAATAGGAGGAAGCTTAAACACTACTAAATGTCAGGTCTTCTTAAGAAGAGTGAAATTGGGGATACTTCCTCCGATGCATCGTCTCTCAACTTATTACTTTTTCCTTCCAAAATATCTTTTATCTCTATTTTATTAACATTCAAGGCCACGCGGAACGCGATCACGTTTGATTACCACCCTACTCAATTGTCTCTTTGAGACGTACACTCTGTGTCATAACTAAAAACTATAAATTATTTATTTAAGACTACAAACCGTCAAATATCAAATTTCTCAATCACCCAATACCCCACACCTCATTCTGATGCTTCTCAAATTGATGTGGTTGGCCATGGAGCGTCAGTACAATCCCGTCGTTGTACGACTACAGAGATTTATGCACCAGAGTAAATACCCTTGTGAGTAATCTCTTCACATCTACTTATAATGGATATGAGTAGTAAATCAGCCGTTTAATTCACTCTTTGCTCCCATGTTCTAGTGTCCACCAAGCGAGCCTACAAACGAATCTGCTGTCTGCCAGCCTATGTGGTGGTCAGTTTAGTGGGTGTTGCAATTCTCATCGACCTCCTTCTGCTGCGTCTCTTTGATTTCAACACGATCGCCATGCTTACTGATATGCGAGTTTTGCCAATTTTTGTGATAATGAGCTCAGTCATTTTCCTCGGTGTCTGTGCGTCCATTCCGTCCCTTGTAAATGCAGCATTTGCCTACTTCTATCGACCGAAAACGCCGCTGCTGAAGGCTATTGAGACCTACGCCATGGGAAGTTCTGAACCCCGGGGTAAGCATAAGAAGAGGTCCCCCTTCCTGGATAGCCTAACCGCCAGACTTGCCAGTAGAAATGGTGCTGCTAATTCAAATGTAAGTTGCCTTCAAAGCAGCCTAGAAGCAGCTGATGTGCTTCCCCTCACCTCCTCCTGTGAAGTGGACATTCTGGCCAAGAAGGAGTTCGCCAATATCTGTGACATGCTGCACGCCTTCAATTTCTACCTTCAAGACATTGAGCAGACCCGCCTGGTTGTCATGATTGATGCCACAGAGGCCACTTCGGCCGTACAACTTGCTGGTGTATTCTACCAAGTTCACAGTCTTTTGCTCACTCAACCAAACGCACCCATCGCCTTTGTCATAGCTACCAATGTTACGGTGAGTTACCTCGACAACCTCAGACTCACTAAGCTACTTCTAATTTTCTTAAGTAGTTTAAAGTAGTCGGTTCCACAAATGACTAAGCCATTTAAAATGAGAGTTCTTTCTAATCAGAAATGCATTGTTTTGACTCCATGAATATTTTGCCATTTAGGGAGTAGGGAAACAAATTCATAAGAAGAGAAAGTTTTTGAACCCACAGAATTATTACATTTCCTAAATCCGCACATCTCAGTTACCCAAGTACTCGTTTTTGTAACCAGTGCCCTAAATTGGTTAATTCCACTAGTACTGGACAATACCGACTGAAGTAGGCAGGTGATTTTGATTTTGGAAAAGTCCGCTCCTATTCCACCCAGAGCATATGAAGGTCAAGTGGAGGTCATGTCTCAACACTCCTAAAAAGATAAGAGGAGAAGGTAAAAGGTAAAAACTTGTCCATTTTTTTGGTTACTCAAGTCTTACTAAGTGTTTATTATGCAATACTTCTCCACTACTGATAGGTATTGCTGAGAAAATGCGTTTTTAGACTAGCCAACTGACAATCAATTGATGATCCTATAAGGAATGTAATAATGGGGTCTTCTCCCCAGAGAAACGAAAAGTTCACTAGTGTTTCATGCATTAACAGCCTGGTTGCCTCTGTTGTGATTCCAAGACTGAGTTATCAGGCGTAAAAGACTGCAATGTTGTAGTCCCATTTTTCCGAGGGTTAACTACAGGCAGAGGATAGAGCTTGTACCGAAACGTGGCGACAAGCTAACATAGGTTACGCCCAGGCCCACTTAACTGACTGACCTTAATCTCAGTGCGTCCATTTGTCCAAACAAAGTCTCTGTCAACGGATGCTCGAGGAGTAGCCACAACACGCTTCCTAGGGTTATAGAAGCTCCCAACAACCCAGTCAAGTTAGGCACAAAAGTTACATAGGAAAATGGCAAAGATAATTTTGAGACTTTTAAAATGATCTCTTCGACATCATCAAAGGAGGAACTAATTCACCTTTGCCTTTATACATCAGGCTTTTTATGAAAAGTATTCAAGTGCACCTCGTCCAAATGACACCGTCTTCCAAGAGAGCCAATCAGAAGAATCCAGTGAGGCTCTCAGTCTCCTCCGGGGTATTGCAGATTGCAATCATCTCGTCCTCTTCAGTGTTCAACTACCCATCTTCTTGGATGCAACTACCATTAGCTCGAATTCATCCATAATTCAACGGCTTTCTGGAGCTCAGAACCTCTGCACCCTCCTCCAAAATTTTGCCAACACCACACCAATTTCTCCGCACTTGTCAACTGTCCTGCAAGTAGATTATGGAAATGGGGAGCATTTTCGAACAGACCGCCCAAAAATAAGCATTGGGAGCACTGCTGGTCAAATTAACCAGGCCTATACCTCCGCCGAGGTAAGAATATACTATTAAAAGTTGGAAAGGGTCGAGAGGAGGGATTGGTGTTCCATAGGGGGTATAGGCTTTCGCGGTCCATTAAACTCAGGGAGATATTTAAGTGATCATTTTTGATAAGGGTTTAAAATCAGCTTTAGTGTCATCATAGTCTTCAATATAATTCTTCTGCTGCTGCGTGTGGTAGTGTTATCACCTTCTTAACCCCGGAGTCCTGGTTCGAATGATGGCCAAGAAATTAACCCCCATTAAAGTGCTTTCAGTAGGTATAAAGTACAAATTACTGGATATCACTATAGTCTCTGTCAAAAGTACACTTTTTATTTTATCGCTCTACCCCAAACGAAACTTGTGCCATTATTCCTTCCGCTGCTTTTAGTGATGCGGTTCCGCCTACCTAATGATAGTCCTCTCTCCTGCGATTAGGTAGCGAATCTAAAAGCCAGTTATTTTTTTTATGTACCAGTGCAAAATTCTGCAATTCTGTGTGTTTCAGATGGATGGCTGAGATTATATGATACATAATCGCTAATACTGGGATCCTCAAATAGAAGCATATTTGCACCGACTGCTTAGAGAAGAAGAGATGGAGGCGTTTATGTTTAGCTTTTTAATTTAATTTTGGCTAGGAACTTGGTCTCGCCTCAAGGGAGGTCGTTAGTGAGCCGTCAACAGTTATTAAGGCAACTCCATCCACCACAAATTTAAGCACTCAAAATCAACAACATCAACAACAGCAACTACTAAAACAACAGTCTGACAGTAGTAGTACAGCTCCAGCCCTGGTGAAAAATGTAAACACCTCGAGAATAACCTCAACGCGGGCAGGAGCCAAGGGAATTGCCGAGATATTCCTTGCCAATGAGGAGATGGCCGATCTTAATGTACCCGTCATCCGAACTCTGGTGGCTGAGACTGCCTTTACAAGTAAGAAGCCTTTATATTAAAATGAAACTTTTATTAACAATTGAATTTATTGCAGAATAAATCTTGAAGAAACAATGGTAGGGGAAGATGTACTCTTGATTAGGAGAAATTCTATGCAATTGTCATGTTATGATCGATATGAGCTATGCCTTGACAACCGGGTGGTGCTGCATGTCATCCACTAACTGACGACAAACAGTAATCGTCAGAGATCACCAACTTGATGGTATGGAGACCACAATTGCGGTTAAGATCTAACAGCTAGATTTCGGAGAAGGAGGTCCTAGACGCATAAAATCAAGATACGGATCCTTGAAAAGACATGTACTTTTAGTAGGGTGGAGGAGAAGGAGAAGGGAGGAGGATATCCACTTCCCCTTCCTTCCCATAGCCAGTGCTTCCTATTCTTACGGCGGTACTTCTCCAGGTGGTGAAAGCCTTCCTCTCTTAGCATCGCACAATCTCACGTAAAGTAAGTAATTCTCAGTTGTGTAACAAATCAAGGCCATTAATATGCAATTCAAAAAATCCACCAGAAATTGGAACGGCAGAAAAATAACAGTTTCTGTTGATGTGTGGAGGAACCTGGAAGGCTATTAACGTTGCCATGGGGACATCGCTTCTACAATGCTGGGGATTGAAGGTGGGATTCATTGTTTAAAATGAAGCTCAACGGGAGCTCAGAGATCATTTCTATTCCACAACGTTTCCTTTGTTCCAAAATCACTCGATGATTTCCATGGACTTCATGAGTTCAATGAATGAGTAGAAGGTGGCTCCAACCCACAAAAAGAAGAGTAATCCAGGTCTTTTAACCGACCGCAATCACCTCCTTCACATTTTTGTCTTTCGAGCTTGAGGCAGGAATTCTCTAGAGTCAAAACTGTCTCGCGATAATGCTTGTGTATATTACCTAACTGTGGGTACTGCAAATTACCGAGGCGAAGCGTTTGCTGCTTGATTCTTATCACCGCTTCGCACACGCGAGCCAGAGAGCCGCCAGTTTAACCTCGAGATGGCTTTCCACCGCAATGATTATCATAATTATCTAATTGTACCAAACTTCCAGTAAGTTTCTTGTTCCCTAAACCTCCTCCTCTCTCTCTCTCTCTCTCTCTCTTTCTCTCTCCCTTCGTGTCACCCTCCTCCCCACTTCTCCTGCGCGTATACAAGCAAATAAAGCGGTTGGTTGAGTAACCATCTTAAAGCCAAAAATCGCATTGACTAGAGACATTAAACACCGCATAATATTTGCGGAAGGGCTGAGTGAAGCCTACTTGGAGCAGCAAGACTAATTAATTGCCACCTTTGTGATTAATAAGTAGGGTAGATAAGGCTGTGATCTCTTCAGCAGCCTTGTGAGAGAACAAAACGTTAGTTAGAATGGACAAGCTTGAAGTTATTCCAGTTTGGTAAACAAAAGACTCTAAACATAGGGGAGAGCCAAGAGACTGCCTTGGGGAGCATTATTGCTGTAGGTGTTCTTTGCGCTTTCTGGGGCTATTTTTGTTTCCGTGTGAGTTGTAGCTGTAGTACTTGAGCGAAGTGTAATTAGCCTAGAGACAATAGCGTGGAATTATTTCCCATTGCAGGCGAAAAAGCGAAGCACATCATAATGTGTTGCCTAAACTGCGACTTCTTAAGTGACCTATCTGGGCAATAGGTAGCTCCATGGACAATACTTTTCACGTGTTGCTTCATTTTACATTGACTTGGACAAAATCTTCCTGCAGTACAATCACTTAATAATCCTGGTTCTGCGCATCCAATCGAAGCCGTGGGAGCTCCAAGCTACCATGGGAAACTAGAACAAGGACTAATTACATCCCTTTCCATTCTGTCTGGCTTTGGCACCAACACAGAGCGCGGTTTTGCGGAAATGCCTTCCACTCCCTTACTCCTTCCCCTCAGCTTCCCATCAAATCAACCCCGTCTAATGGCAATAAAAGCTAAAGTAGTGTCCCTTGCCAGTGGTAACCCGCCTCCATCCCTTTTCAGGTCGTCTGTTTAAACAAAGTTCTACATCTATCTCAATTAAGCAATTGGTTAACTGGATCTTAGTGACCCAGCACTGGCCATTCCACATGTCCTGGCTAATGGCCCTACTGGAGAAAGAACATCAAGACAGCCCTTTCACTGAAGGGGCTCCCCAAACAGCCGTCTCTTCTCCAAATCGGGTGCGCAAAGACGCACTTCTGGGGTTGGTAAAAAAGGTAGAGAAACCTGCCTCCTATGCTTAATCTAGCTTTTTACCGATTTGAAATAATTCTGAAGGGAAGAGAATTGCTAAATTGACCCATTTTATCCAACCGCAGGATTCCCATTGCTACGGATACTAGAAGTCCCGAAGAGCCCACCGTCAACAAGTTTCGCAATAAATAAGTTAAAACAAAAACATGCAGGATTAGAATTACAAAGTATTAACTGAAAAACGATTAGTAAGCCCGCAGTTTCGATTTTCCTGGCAAAAACTCAAATGCATTCATGCCAAATCAAATTTTAGCCTTATTTATATTCCCCAGCAGTTTTGATTATTTCCTTTGACAGTTTTACTAATGTGGTAGTAAATGATGAATTTCAGGCTTGCTTAAACATGAGTTCAAACAGGCATATTTCCTTTGTTGTGGTACCAGGCAATTTATCCATTTATCCTACAAACATATGAAGGACTTCGGTCTAAAAAATGTCATAAAATTTCAAACTACTACCGTATCTAACTTGTAAAATAGCTTCTATCAGAAAGGAGTGCATGAGTGAGTTCTGGTACTGATATTTACACCTCTATTCCTCCAACTTTTAGGCTTTGGAAGAGGTTTCCGCTTTGCCGCCCATTGGTTCCATTCTCTCGGGGGACGACCGCGATCCTGCCAAATTGCTTCATTTTGTTAGAGACCAGATTGATTGCCACTATTCTCTTGTTGATCTCAAGCACCTTGTGGATAATAGCCTTTTTTTGAGCCCAATATTTCGGGTGTGCGTTAAAGGCGAGTTCTTGACGTACCTTTGTTTCAATTGGGAGAATTTGGAAGCAGTTTACTTGGAGAGCCAAGAAACAAGTCCTGTAAACCTAAAAGTTCAGGGATAAAGAAAAGTGCTGTAGGGGCCCATACTTATTAGAAGTATTTAGAAATTCTCATTTCTACGCATTTTGAATGAACAAAAGGAGCAATTTTTTCAGAAAGAAAAGCGCCTTCCTTATAAAGTCATCAGAATCTGGTATTTTAAACTAACATTCAGCTCTTGTGTTTCTGTTTTGCCTTGAGATAACACAGACAGCTGAATTTTTAAACAAGGCAATTTGACCACCACCCACAGAGCAGTAAAATACAGCCTATGCTTCACTGGATTGGGCTGGGAATACTGTTTCCATTCTATTGTAGAAGACAAAGTAGTGAGAGGAATTTCGAGTGCTCTATTAACATAAGTTTTAATTGCTTCATGTTTATGAGATTTCCAAGCCAATTGTTTTTCTGTTTTTCATCTTTTACAGATATACGTAATTTCTACTTCGGAGGAGTTACGGGTGATGGTCAAGAGGTCGAACAGGAGCGCAATCTTTTAACATCCAGGTGTGGGGTTCCCACCGCCAAACCACATGAGACAAGAGGCAGCTTTTATGCAGCAGCGCCAACGCCACAGTCCTTTGACACTCTGCCTCAATGCCTTGAATCCGACTACAATGGTCGATCAAGGAGTGGAGGAGGAGGAGGGCTAGCAGAATGTAGAAGCGTAAGAGGCGGAGGTGGGACAGGGCCTCAGAATGACTCTTCAGGCGACACGCGCTCCCCTCTGCCAGTATCGGTTGATTCTGAGTCCCTTGAAAAGGGTCTCTGTTACGCAAATCCCTTCAACCTCCCCATGGTCGCACCGTGTCCGATACGACTCAAGGTTGGGCGTTATTTTACAATGAGAAATTGTTTGAACTATTCATTATATCACGCCATTCTAATTCCAGTCAAAAATCGAGTCATGTGCATATCTCCCTCTCGATCTCCCTTTCTAGCAAAAGTTAATGGTCTTCCAACTGGTCAGCTCAACACAATGCAGCGTGGAGTCCTGGTTTTCTCTTATACCGATTGCCTTGTCATGGCATGGGGGTGGTGCCATACTTTACCACATGTAGGCCTACAATCACACTTAAAATATGGGTGTCCACAAGTTGAACCAAGTGTCTGGAGTGATATTTACCAGACACCTCACCACATCCTATGTTTGCTTGCTATTCTACTCAATCTCGCCTCTCCGCCCTTTCCACAATTGACCACAATTACCAATCTTATACAAATATTCCGCTTTTGATTAATTTAATTTTGTAGAAAAATAACCCCAAGTTTTTTTTATTGTTGCATTGGAAAAAATCCAGGAATAAGACCCTTTCTACCCTTCTGCATTGTTGACCAATCAGAAACCAGACTACTTCAAAATCACCTCCAACAACTCAAACAGGGCAGGTTCCACCATCTGTGTATCTCTTGGTGATTTGTGCTTCATTTTTGCCTTTTAGTGTAGCATACCAGTGGTGGAACTGAGCAAGATGAATGTGGATGACGTTTGCATGCTCCTATCTGCCATCTCTGATTTGCCACCGAGTAATTGCTCCTCCTATCAAATGCAAGTTCGTCGTCAAAACATCAACGGTCAGGTGTTGTCAGTCTGTGATCTTGCCAAGCTACGCACTGAATTGCAAATGAATTTTGGAGATTGGCAACTTCTTAACACTTTCGTTACGTACCTTCGTGGTGTTGAAGCTAGCCTAGCTGATCAATCAAGAAACAGTCAGACAGGCAGTTTTGTAGGTGATGTAAAATCGCCTCATGGTTCACTGGCAGTGTCCTCACAATATCCTTATTCACAAGTCCTCGTCTCGCCTTCTCCATTTGTCTTTTGCAATGAACAGTCACAAGCACGAGGCAAGAATGTGCTCGATGTGCCTGTATTAGTTCAACAGGTACCTGTTGAAAGCAGTGTAGCAAACATACGTCAAAACACCGACCGTACAACCAGTGACTTCTCCTTTGGCAGTGGAACAGATGAGTTAGAATTGGCTTGGCGTCGCGATGCTAAACCGGATTCTCTGAATGGAAATTCAAAGCACCAGCACGCCGGTAAGGACTTAACTTCACGGCAAGGAAACGCCTTCTGGATGGAATCTCTTGATCGACTAAGTAAATCTACGCATGATCTTCGTTCTGCAAATACCTCTAAACGATCCCAAGGACGACATATCTCATCAAAAAGTGGAGGAAGACGTCCTGAACGAAACTCCAGAAAGCCAGAAAAGCAAGTACCAAAACCGCTGTTTCACTCCGCATCCAGTGCTCCAGATCATTTGGTTCAGATGGTTCCTGCCTACATCTCGAGAGCTCCAGATTCCAGTGGTGTCATTCCTGTGTGGTATCCAACTCTCCCATGCGTGGGTGAAGCTAAAAAACTACAACAACCATTAAAAACAAACGCGGAATACTCCTCTGAATCGTCCAGTGTCTCTGTAGATGGCACCTATGACTTTCCAAGCGAATACTCAAGCGGAGACCACCATAGTCAACAGAGGCACATGTATCGTCGACAGTGCCCAGCTGATTGCCCGCATGGCCATAGGAAGCGTCGACAAAGGGAGAAATTTTTGAGATCCAGTAGATCAATTAATCGTACAGTACAGCGTAATTCCAGTCGCAAGGGCTCTGTGGGTCGATGCAGTCAAAAAAGTGCCGAGGGTTGCACCTGTGATTACTTCCTCTATGAGGGAGACCAATCGGCTAGAAGTAGTACTGCTGTCAATCCCTGGACAACTCGTTCTCCCCGAAAAATCTCCTCTCCAGATCTTTCCGACATTGAGGCCATGACAAGTAGTTAGCCATGGTTAGATTTTACATCACCAGACCCCTCTCTCTCTCTCCTATCCAACTTATTGTAGATAAGAAGTAATTGTAGTAGTGTTCCCAACTTTAAATAATGTATGTACAAGTCTCCTCTCTCCAGTCCCTTGATGTGATGTACAAGAACTTTGTTTGTTTCTCCTCTTTCCCGTTCACTTTCTCTAGATTACCGCAGACCCATGTTGACGAACGCCTTGTTGACTTACCTCTCTTCTGACTTTTTCCCCCTTAGTCAATTGTATACATCCCCATGCCATTCAACAACCGCCAAAGTATGATAAATCTGTAAATGGCACAACAATAGGAAAGTAAAAGTGAAAAAGTGAATAAAATAACCTCCTGTCGACTTCTTCACCTCTTCTGTTAATTAAGAGATCTATCCGCTTATAAAACAAGCTTTTTTGCTTTTCGAGGTTGGTGTTGCTGGTGATGATAGCGATGGTGTTGAGGGTCAGGTGGAACATTAAATGCAGTAACAAATAAACAAACCGAAATCTTTGTTTTTTTGTTTCCAAAAAATGACGGAGCGACTAATGGGAGAGCTCCCCGCTGTCAGCGTCAAGGTCATTCGTCACGATATCTCGGCCAGACAAAAGATGGGAAGGTATTTGTATATCCTATGGATAAATTGTTTTTTTTCTACCACCTCTTAACTTATCAAATCTACTTTCCGATCTCCTAGGAATGTGATGAGTTAAATGAAACCCATCTACTTGCACAAATGGTATGGAGTGAAGAAGTTCCTATTCCCCGGGGAAGTGTTTTCCCAAGGGAATTAAAATACATTTACAAGGGTTGAGGAAGAACAGTGAAGGTGGGGTAGGTGTACCTTGACAGATGTTAAAAAAATAGGGAGAGACAAGAGAACTTCACCTTGTTAGGTTAGGGCACTACTGCTTTTGTGTAATTAGATCTGACGGTTGGAATGAAAAGTTGCTTCACCTCAGACCTTTCCTTGTTAGGTCTAATCTGTTAATTAAAACAAATTGGAACTTTTTAAAATGGAAAGGTAAGTAAATGGTGAAAAATTTTTATCAAATAATTGTGATGTATTCAAACCATCAGACATTTGTCACAGAAGTATTGTTGATTAAACCAATAATGTAGCCCTCTGTTTTGCTTTTCCTTGTCTTCAATGGGCAAGCATTGCTTAGAGGGATTACTACCGGGAATGAAGGGGTCAACCTTTTATTTCTTTGTTCAGCAAACAATCTCCCACCAAAGTGAGTAGAAAAGGCGTGAAAGGCAGAAAAAGGACCTTCTTTGAGGCTTATTCCCATTTGTTGATGTATGATACGTGGAGTTCACTTGATTAATAACACCTACTTGCTCACTTTAAACACCACCAAGGCTTGCTCTTGATTCCTGATTCACTGGGCTAATTGTAGGTTTCTAACTCTCGTCCCCTCCTCCTCCGACGGAACATTGACTAGAAGGACTGTCCTTCAAGCCCCACTGTGTTGAATGTATTTATTCTGTCCAAGAATTATATCCTCGTTTCTCTTCAGAAATGTCTTTGAGCACTGCATTGGCGGTAGCGAGTAGCAAACTCGATCTTAGTGGGCACCTATTTTGATTTCCACCAATGGGTGAGAAAATAGGTGACGGACCACTCCAATCTTGTGCTCCGTAGTAAAGCTAGCAACAACAGAAGCGAGAATAATTGCGGACCATTCGGAAAAGTTTATTTATAGGGCTATTTGTCGCACCTGTACGCAGATATCAAGTAATGAGAAATCGTGATACCTCTATTACGTCCTTTATAGCTGGATATAACTCGAATGGATATGGCTGAGCACATCTGAAGGGAAAATAATGTGGCGAGGGAGAATGGAATCTAAACCTCATCCCCAAGAAATCATGTTCAATCCGGTTCTTTGTTCCATAACTTTGCTTTTAAAGCCAACGCGCTAACAACTGACTGTGCAGTTTCAATTCAGGACTAAGCTCTAGGTCCAGTAGAATTGCCAGGGGTGATCAGTGACGTTGCGTTCTGCTATCTCTTCACAGCACCAATTACGCTACGATGGCTGACACTGAAGGTTGACGAGAAGGAGAGCCATGGAGGGGGACTCTGCAATACCTTGGTCATCTAACTCCCAATTTGTGTAGAAGGACATCACTTTGAGTCTATGCCACTGCGCATTCACTTAGTGGTCTGACCCCTGGGCCACGTCAGTAGCCCTAAGTCCTCCACTATGTCAGCTGAACATGTTCTTCCTGTGTGTTATCTTCATTCGGCAGCACGAGAGTGTGGGGCTAGTATACTTCATTCAAGTTCTGCGTTGACCGAATTGTGATGAGAAAGTGCCTTTAATAGAATTATTTTAAACCGACTCATCCTTAGATTAAACTTTTAAGTTATTAAAGGGAAAATCAAAGAGGAGAGAGGAACAGAGAGTGCAGCAATGCAAAACAAATTTTGCACCAATTCCTTTGCCACAACACTCTACTCGATGCCTGCAAGTCATTGGAGTGCGGTTTATCAGAAACCTCCTGGGATTGCCTCCAGATCAAACAACATTCCACCCTCTTCTGTTGTTACAGCCTACTTAAGGTCATTCTACAACTTAAAGGATATTTAGTTTTAAATTGATGTTGCTAAAAAGACAGGAGAAGGCAGTGCAAAAACTAATGATACCTAACCAAAGACCTGCACGTCTTTTTTTGCCGCCATTTCAAACGCCAGATGGTGAGAATTCCACACAGACTCTTGCGATTAATATCTCTACGTGAGATTGGGTCTGCAAGGCGACATTACGACCCACCACCTGTAAATATCCTATCATGAAGGGACATGGATAACTAAATGTTGCACGCAATTGTGGCTAAATTTAATGAGGCTATTTTATTTCTACCACGCATTTAAACACCCCGCAGTTGTGGAGAGCTCCATTTTATCTATCCTCTAACAACACAAATGAATCAGTCCTCTATGGATGATTTAAGTAAGTATGTTCAGCAATTCCCTTTCATTTTTACAGGATGTAAAATTGTTTATCCTTTTGTGCATTTGCGACCTGTAATTTGAAGTGTTAATTTACCATAACAGGTTAAATTACCAACGTCACATATACGTGACGACGGACGCAAACAGGAAAACGGAGGTGTTGCGCGTAAGTGTGAAGCTAAGACCCTCTTCGGTGGTAATGCTATAAAACCACGAGACAAAGCATTCCGGATTTGATACAAAAACTTCTTGTCAAGTCGTGGGACCTTGCGTGACGTATTTTGTGGCGCTGAAGCCACGTAAGGCAGGCGTTTCACTTGCTAGTAGGAACAGGACTATGACTGATGGTTAATTTTTAAGTTAAGAATTTTTTTACACAAAAATGCACTTCTTAACCCACAGAAAGATTGTTTGAATAATATAGCTGTAAATCCGCCCCAAGATATATTTAGCTGAAGAGAAGCACTTCCTTTCGCAAATTAGACAAACTCATTTTCCCTAATTTTCTCTTCCAGAAATCAAAATGAAATATTTACGTTTGTTCAAAGACATTGCGGTATACCGCCTCTACAGTGATTCATTCCGACGGTAGGTTTTACCCAGGTGCACTTGTACTAGTCCCCACCGGAAATTCACGTTTACACAAATTGCAAATCCCTAGGACTAATATACTTGCGTTTTTTTCCTTCTCAGCTCTATCCGCTCTGCTCCTCTCCATTCCTTTTTTTTTGCAATTTGACTCGATAGTGTTTCACCCCTTTTTAAATACGAGACCCATCGAGCTCATTTAAACACTAGCATACTCATCATCTACATCTTTCCTCGGTCACAACCCTTAAGCATGCAAAGCGGGTGATTTGAGCAGCTCCTCTTTGAAATGGGGTGAGCATAGTAACACAAAAAAAAGCAAAACAAAAAGGACTGAAATGCAGAGTAAAAAGCAGCCAAGCAATCAGTCCTCTCCGGTTTTAATGTGGCTTCAATTTTTTGCGGTCCATCTAATCAACGCCAATTTTTCGACCCCTTAAATTACATGTCGGCGCCGTTTGGGAAGGAGGAGGGACAAAAAAGCCGTCGCCTCGTAGTGATTAGTGTAAATGAGGTAGCTGTCTCCGCCTCTGGCGTCGTTCCTATCCACTCTCAATTACACCCACGGTGAATGATTGTTACATGGAAGTGTATGTAAGTTGAGCTGGATCAGTGCAAATTTCAAGAAAAGACAGTACTTTAGGAAGGAATCTAGCAGTGATTTTTGAGCACTGGGGTTAGATCACATTTCGCCTCCTCACCTAATCTGTGTCCCAAATCTTAGAGCGTAATGTTGGGCCTGGAGAACAATTAGTATTATTCTTAGTCCCAATAACTTATGGACAGAGAAAGATGTTTTAAAACTACCAAGAAAAGGAGAATCCTAAGACGAGATAACCGTAGAAGTTATCGTAGTTCGGGCAACTGAAGCAATGCTTGACCACAACGTCATTAGTCCCTCATGGCAGTTCGACTGGACTTGAAGTTTCATTAGGTTTAGAAACTGGATTCAGATTTAGAGGTTCTGCTGACCACCATCGTGCCCACTGGAAGACGTTGGAGCACCAGTCTCCTAAAGCAGGTGTGGTGGGGAGTTCGCTGAAATAATACTTGTCCAGGTGGTTCACGGCTAATTTCGTTTCTGTTGTTAATAGCTTTCCTACAGAACACTACGATGGGATGGGTGCTGAGGGCAGACGTCATTCTCAGCCCATCTGTTACGGGATGTCAGAAATTCTCCCATTTGTAGTACATGCACTTCTTTCTCACTGCTACAGTTTGTCGCAAACGGTAGAGATCAGGATGGAAATACTTTAAAGTCAAGTCTGTTTTCGGCTGCCATCGATGTAGCCTCGTGGCACTTCCTTGAAGGCAAAAGTAGGTAAAGTACTAGGGCAGACTACATAGATTCAAAAAAACATAAGGAACGGGGCCAATGGCATTGGCTGGAGGCCAGCTCACCGGCTACGGCACTATGGCCGAGCCAGTGGTCGAAACCGGCAGTCAAACAAACAATGCATTACACAGCCCCTCTCTGTTTTAATTTTTTTTTATAAGACATTCACCTTCGAACATCTTTAAAACAGTTTTCCACCTGATGGCATGCAAAGTTGTGCATCACTAAGTATAGTCGGGGCATAATGCAAGCAGCGTCTCTTCCAAGTGTAAATTTTTATAGTAAGACCACTTTCCATATTAGTTGGGTTTGGCCATGATCACTGCAATAACCTCTCCAACTGACAGTCAATCATTGCTGGTTGGATGGAGCACTCGAGTCATGGGGCATAATGCTATCCCATTTCAATCCGACAGAGGTGACCACCACTTGCACAACTGAACACTCGTTTAAAATTTGGCATTTTTTTGCTCTTCTCGTTGATGATGGTCGTGACGATGGTGGGAATGCTTGCCCTCCCCCTACTCTTTCAAATGGAAGATCGTAAATCAGTCGGCTTTGTATTTGTTGTGTGTATGTGTGTGTGTGTGTGTGTGAAGGTTTAGTGAAGTTGAAGCGGTTACAGATCCTCTAAATTATTCAAATCAGGCAAGTCTATTTGTACATCTTAAGGTGACGAAGTGAGGAAGGTTGGTGGATTTTTTGCAATCTACTACTTAAACCAAAAGTGTCGGTTTGTTTTAAAGCCTTTCCTCCCTCACTCTCTCAATCACACGATCTCTCTCTTGTGCTGTGCTTAAATATTAATGCGCATACCTTAATAAAGCTAACTTTGCGGTTTATAGAAGTTGAGGGAAATAAAGCCATTCTTTAATTCTACTTCCAGATGGACAGCCTTACTCTGGTACTTTTTGTGGACTTACAAAATTCCATGATTTATCATTGCTTTGGCTTTCGAATGTCTGGAGTGCTGCGTACTCATTATTGTCAATCCTTTTACAGTTGATTGCCTTGAGAGAGGGAACTTCACTTTCCATTATTAAATACACATGGCCTAGGGAGATGAGATTGTACTCTTGGCACACTATCCGGTCATAAAATAAAGGCATATGACAAAGCGGCATTCCTCTTTGATGCAACTCTAAGGAATAAATAGAGAACTTATTCAATCATTGGGCTATTCATGGAGTAAGTGAGGTCAATTATTTTTGCCAAACCTATTTAAACCGAGAAGGAGAGAGAGGGGCTGTGGAAGTGGGATTGAGGAGACGGCCAAATACGCAAATCCAGTGAACCCCTTTAAGTGAGCAATTAAAAAGGAACCGAATCAAAAAACCATCACTTCGATGCGGTGAAAGTTTGGTTTTAACGTACAAAAGAGAGAGGGGAGAGAGAGAGAGAGAGGAGGAGAGAGAGGGGGCACGCGGTGTTGGCCTAATTAATTAGTGAGACTCAAATCCCAAATTGTCAGTAGTGCTGCTCCACCTCCCCGACACGCCAATGGCTACCGCTGTTAATCCTACCGCTTAGCTCCGTTCCCTTCTACTCCACCCAAGCTGTTATCTCCGTGGCTAAGTAGGACTCCATCAACAAAAAGGCATGGTCGGTGCCCAGTCTAAGCAGTTAATTTGCCTGAAACCAATTCACTTTACACCACCCGCTTGGGCTTTGCCACTACCAAGCCGAGCACCGTGTGCTCCTTGCATCGTAACTGACATAATTACATCAACTGCAGCTATGGTATAGTCAGAAATAACTTTTAATTAGTTAATCGCCTCCTTCGCCTCTTGGATCTATCCACACTAAGTGGAGATTAGTTGTAGGGTAAATCAAGTGGCAATCAGCAATAATAACCAAAAGAAATTCGGAAATTTTTACTCTCTTCCTTGTTACATCTATCGTAAAGAAATATGCTAAAAGCCAAATTCAACTGAGTTGAGCTACCAATTACCCAAATGCTCTCTGTGCTTTTGTTTTTGCTCCTTTTTTTCTGCTTTCGGGAATAGGATTGAGGCGAATTGGAATTCCCTTTATGCATCAAATCCATTACTAGTCTCTAGAGCCTCAAGCACTAAGCACTTGTTCAAAGAGAAGAAAAAAAGCTTATTTGCCAAAATTCTATGGGAATTTTAAATTAATGAAAAAAGGGGAAAAGTATTATTTTGCTAATGTACTAACTTGGGTGGTTGTAAGGAGGAGTAAGGAGCAATTGCTCCCCAGAAAGTGGTCTTGGCCAATTTGCAGCTCCTGCCAGGTGCATTAGCGATAAAATGCAATTTTTTTGCCTCCAAAAAGTAGCATACACAAGCGACTCCGCCTGGGTGTTTTTTAAATGCTTTTAAACGACGGCTCTGCTTTCTGTACACACACACACACATACACACACTTGGTAGCTCCAATGGGGAGAACACTCTGCCATGCATTTCCATACTCCAAGGTGATCAAAGTAGCTAAGGTAAGTACTTAGTTTATATCCCCTGCCTAAATTTTATGTCGGTTATTTAAAACAAGTAGACTCTTTAGGGCAAAATCTTTTCTTAAAGACAATCAGACGAAGTGACTGCTAGCTTAGCTGAAGAAATGTCACGGTAATAGGAATGAGGTGCTAACTGCTGCAGGAGACAACGCTTCCAATGCTCGCGCTTGACCCTAAGGTGGTGCTGTAGAAGTGCAAAGACTCAGCCAATCCACCAACATATCGCTCAAATGGTTGGACTTTTTGAAATTGAGGCGACAAACTAATTCTTCACCGTTTGCTAATGCGTGATAGGCGAGATAATGAATCATTGCAGCACCGGAAACGAACCGCTCATTTTGACGGTGCGCTATTAAGTAACCGCATGCCGCGGTAGCTCTAACCTCGAGGAGAATTGGGACCTCAGGCCATCACACCACTTTGTTTAGGAAATGGGATGCAATCATTTATACCTTTCTGACGCTGTCTACGCGGTGCTGGTGGTATTAGAGACAAATCATTACGGGAGACGAGGCATTATGGTTCTTGCGTTCTTTAACCCTCCGAAATAAAAGCTCATGTTAATGACAAATGGAAGGCTTTCCAGTGCTGGGTAAGCAAAAACACTTTAAATGCTCGTGGTTAACAAAATGTCAAATTTCCGCCCCATTTTCGTTTTCATGTTTTAAACTACAAGACAGGGATCATAGGAGTGTGCTGCCTTTAAAAAACTTCCAAAAATGTTTCCACTATTGCATATTAATTAATATTCCTCATCAAGAAGTAAGCTAAATATCCAAATTTAGATAAGGTCCCTCAAAAATAATTAAATGCTCCAAGTCGCGAGAAGAAACGAACCCATGCAAATCTGCGCGGTTTAAGATTTCGCGTCGCGTTTGAAAAGTCTTAACCAGCTTTAAATTGTGGCGTATCGTTATGATCTTTTAGTTAATAAATAAGTCTATAATGTTTTAACTATTAGAAATGGATTCAAATGTGGGCTGATTCGCCTCTATTCAACAATCTCTTTCTAAACCGTACCTATTGTGAAACTGGTAAAAAAGAAGAACTTTAACTCAGCGTTTGTGTAAAATGTGGCAGGTTCTTAAATTTCTTTCGCTAATAAACAAGTCTGTAATGTTTTAACTGTTAGAAATGCATTCAAATGGGGGTTGGTTTGCCTCTAGTGAACAATCTCTTTCTAATCCACACCATAAAACTTTAACTCAAAGTTTATGAAAAAAGAACAGCTGTGTGCAATGAGTGACGGTTTTGAGAGGTATAGTCTGGCATTTGATCATCCATTTTTCAGGCCCTCGCTGAATCAAAAACAATTCAGCAGCAGTAGCGAACTTGAATGGAAGGCCATTTGATGGGAATATTAAATTCAAAGGAGGAGTTTGCTCCTTCTGTTGCTAAAATGGGCGAAATGCTTCGACACAGCTGGTGTCAGAGTTCTTACCACCAGATTTGTTCTTAGAAGAGTCGGAAGGTAACAAGTGTTACAGTGTTATGCACTACAAAGTTCTCATCATTTTACCGTATTATTAGGGGCCCGCTCCAAATAAAGCCCCATAATCTCCCTTCCGCTTCGAAAATTGCTGGCCTTGAAACCTCTAAGAATATTAATAAAGAGAGGAGGCCACTCAAGCGTAGTGTATAGGATATTTTTATTTTTTTAAAGGGTAGCATATAACTTCTTTCGTTTGACCGTCGCTTTTAGTTTCGGTGACTTAACTGGTCGTATAGCCCTAGCTGGATGTGCTGGCCTCCGGAGCATGCCAGTGGCCTTTTTTCGCCTTCAAGGAATTCTCGCGACGCTACAAAGGGACCGGCGTTACTCCCATATTGCATCTTTGAAAGGCAGTCTTGCCTTTAGGCCACGCCAGCAGCGCTAAACGCTTTCTTTGACCTCTAGAGAAGTCTTAGTGTGCTGCAAAGCATTGAACCGGGGCATAAAACTAGGAAAAATTACTTGACTTGGCATTTATTTGCTTGGATAATCGCCCATAAGCGCTGTTTTAATTAGCGTCTCTTGAATAGTTGTGATAATTTATGGCAGTTTGATGGGTTTTGAAGCACGGTGGTAACTGCAGACGTGGTATCTAGTTAAATGTTCTTTTGGGGAAGGAAATCGACGCTTCTGCTCGTTAAACCTTCAGATGCGTCGCAATCTGATTAAAAGAACTAAGTAGATCACATGGGTAGTTGCGAACGGCAAAACAACGTAAATAAATGTGCAAGTAATTGCATAAATAGTAATCGAAAAAGCAGCAGGGCGAACACACAAAAAAGTAACTAAACAAATAAAATAAAATAGGAAACAAATGAAACTAGTACATATACATGAAGTAAACGTAAACAAGTGAATTAATGCCGAATATCTTGTCTAAGATCAATGAACCAATTTTTAGTCGTCCTTTCGTCACGAGTATTTAAACAAAGCACCAACTTCAGCGCAAGTCGTCCTTGATAAACTTGGAATGGAGATCACTTGCAGCTCAATTTGCTATTTGTTTGAATCGTCCTATCTTAGGCTAGAAGCTTAAACATCGACCTGCTGATATTTTTTCTATAATCATGGTTTATTTAGGACGAACTTGACACTTTAGAAGAAAACTGTTTTGCACAATCTTAATTAATCTACTTCAAAACAAATATTGTTTTGATTAAAGTTTTGTAAAAACGAGGAAGATTGTCAACCAGGATAATAATTTTGCATTTTGAATTAAGTACAAAATTATAAATTGCTTTTAATGCATCTGGCCAATTCTATGATTTGCCTTTTAGACGTTTGGACGCATTATTCTTAGAATTATGGAGAGACTGTTTACACTAGGCAATTATTAGCCCATATTTTTTGCATATTATCACAGGACTACACGCTTTGCCTTGATTTGTTTGAATTAAGCCTCATAACCGCTATGCCTCGCTGCAATTTGTGTTCGTGTCATAGGAAAAACAATTTTTTAGAGGGTATAGTATTTACGAAACCAAAACAAAGCCTGAAAGTTGGACACACGGTCATGTTTTTTTGAAAACTCTCTTTATCGAGTCAATTTTAAATGGCGAAAAGGATTTATCGCATATTACATACATAGAGATGGGCTGTAATGCTATGGCCGTGATTTTTGAGGTCGCAATTTCAACAATGATGCCCTTGTGTGGTGCCAATGCCCTGGGCATATTTTTTTGCTGCAGGGTAGTGGTTAAGCGGCAAAATGAATTCTTGGGTGCCTAAAAGCAAAATTTGTGAGCGACTTTTGGCTTTAACATTTTTATGTAGAAACAACTCATTCTTAAACTTCCGCCACCGTGACAACAAAAATCTTTTAATAAGCCTTGCGATCTTTTGTAAAAACATTCGGAAATTTCGTCTTGTAGGCGCACTCACCACTGGCTACTGACTAAGATAGATTTATTGAGCCGCAGTGTATACGCCTCAATAAGTTGGAGCATCTACTAGAAATTACCTAGTAGGATAATGTGAATGTTAACGCATTGTTAAGGGTGTAGAATTCAAAGCAGCGATAAAAATTAGTGAATGCACTTTGTAATGTATGACCACATTTGCGGAAACTTGGCGATCATATAACAATCGGTCTAATAAATTACTTTTAAATTTCTGTGTATGAAAACCGGCGGTCCAAACGAACAAATTATTACAGCTGGGATCTATGAAAAACAATAACAACAGCAATAACTCTGTTGCAAAAGCTAGTTGCATGAATCGGTATGCCTTCACAGTAATAATATACTACATTGAGCATTACAGGAATATTAAAGTTGGTTTTACGTAATTAACTTAGCATTTACAATGTGGATTGTGCGTAGCATGCGTTTTTTGCTGCACTGAGGCCTTTGTTTTTTTTGTACTCTTTTGTTTTGCACCTTTTTTATCGAACTTTGTTTTACTCATCTATTACCCTTGAAATTTGTTGCAGTATTAAAGCAACCAATGGCGCCGAAGTGTTTCTTCTGAGTTCCTTTATTTATCTGATTGACTTGAGTGTATACTCAGTGTGCATTAAGGACACTTTATACTGTGGCTGTGCTTGTGCCTATTCTTTGCCTGGTTCTTGTAAATTGGGTGCTTTGCTAAGCTATCATCTGACGTGTTGATATTGATTTTTTGTTATCACGTCGCTTTTGCCTATCCCTCTTTGTTTATCATGTTTTGGCGTACCTAGTACGTCGTCGTGGTTCGAATTTGTGGTTACTATTGTGTAACATTGGTACATTGTACATTGCGACCCGTGTGATTTACGTATCATGTGCTTACAACCATCCTTTTTTAAAATTATTCAAAAGCCACGCTTCTTATTATCTTTTTTTTTCAAAGCTTTTGGATGATCTTTCGACTTTAAGTTGTTTTGTTCTCTTTTCACATTATTTGGTTGATGCATCTACCTATCTATGTTTAACCCTTAGTATGTAATTGTCTTAGTTTGCAATTTTGTCGACTTGCATTTGTATTTGCCACATATAAAGGAGGAATTTTTCAAGAACCAGTGGGTTATGTATTCTTTACTATAACTGTCAGGAGGTACATCCAGCCCAGAGTACGGTCGAAGACCAACTGCCCTCCACAAGGTCTGATGTCAAAGTAAATCGTCAATTTTGACTAATTAATCCCCCTATCCATCTGGTAGCCACAGTACACGCTTAAGTACACACTGAATGGACACATGAAGGCAGTGTCTTCTCTCAAATTCTCCGAGTGTGGCCAGTGGCTTGCCAGTTCATGTGGGTTTATCCACACCTCTGATTCTCTCCTTTCCTTCAGCTGCAGACAAATTGGTCAAGATTTGGAATGCATATGATGGGAAATTTGAGAAGTCAATCAGCGGTCACAAACTTGCAAGTCGTTACTTTGAGCTTTTCTAATTGCGACTTTCCTTGTTTAGGGCATATCTGATGTCGCGTGGTCCTCCGATTCCAGGTTTCTTTGCAGTGCTTCAGATGATAAGAGTCTGAAGATTTGGGATTTCGCTTCTGGTCGCTGCCTTAAAACACTGAAAGGTCACAGCAACTATGTATTCTGTTGCAATTTCAATCCACAGTCGAACCTGATTGTTTCTGGCTCGGTAAGCGTTAGCTGTTTCGCTTCTTACGGTTCAATATAGTTTGATGAGAGTGTTAAATTGTGGGATGTGAAGACGGGTCGATGTATCCGTACCCTCCCTGCACACTCTGATCCGGTTACAGCTGTTCACTTCAACAAGGATGGCACTCTAATTGTCTCATGCAGTTACGACGGTCTATGGTAAATCACACACGTTTATAAAAATATGATGAGCCACTTTCCATGCAGTCGTATATGGGACACTGCTTCGGGCCAGTGCCTAAAGACTCTTATAGACCAGGACAATCCACCGGTCTCATTTGTTCGCTTTTCTCCAAATGGCAAGTATATCCTTGCGGCGAATTTAGACAGTACTCTCAAACTATGGGACTATATCAAGGGACGATGTCTCAAAATGTACAAAGGGCATGTCAACGAGAAGTACTGCATCTCTGCCAACTTCTCTGTGACTGGAGGCAAGGTCGGTCTCAATTTTGCATGTAACCATCCCTATGTCCTTTAGTGGGTCGTATGTGGCTCAGAGGATAAAAAGGTGTACATCTGGGACTTACAAACCAAAGAGGTTGTTCAGACGTTGGAAGGACACACAGGTACGCTATTCCCTTTGTCGTCGTCACCCTTGGCAACGTTGCTTTTTGTAGATGTGGTCCTATGTACTGCTACCCATCCAACTCAAAATATCATTGCTTCCGGCGCCCTTGAATACGACAAGTCTATTCGCCTTTGGACCAGTGAGACGTAGGATACCGTCACTTGGGTGTTTACGCTCACTTTTTGTGTGTTTCTGTATTTGTGTTCGACTTGACCTAGCCAAGTTGGTTGAGGCATTCCTAAGGTGTTTACCAACTAGATTTGTCATGTTTTGTGCTTAAAATCTTATAAGGTTAACCGCAAATTCATCAGGGTTGCAAGTAAGCATAAACAAAGAGCTTTATCACTTCTGTATTGGAATGAATCCTTAACAGCCACAGTAGATCTGGAGCAGATAGCAGTAAACTTAATCAAAATAAAATTTCAAAGAGCTTCAAGTAGGAAGGGATTTTTACACTGCAATGGAAAACAACGAAGAAAAGCAAATGGTTAAAGGAAAATTATCTCATAAGTTGCCTTTGCCGTTGCCATGGTCTGCTGGAGTATTCAAGGATGGCGAGGACTCCGCGTCGTCTACGCAACGTGTAGGCTTCAACATCTCATCAGTTTCATCATCATCACTGTCGTCAAATTCTTCGCTGTGAGAGTCGCTAGTCGGTTGCTCCTCGTCCTTCTGTTGAGCTTGTTTTTGCTGTTGTTGAAGTTGCAGCGCCATTCGCTCACGATAGTCACGTTCTTGTGCCTCTAATTCACTTAATGTGACCTTGACTTTTTCTAGGCATTTGCCACGAAGTTTGCGGATTAGAGATCGTGGAAGAGATCCGGGGAGGGTGAACATGGCCTAGAGATTGATAACGGGGAAAGAGCATGCTTTATCCAAATTTCAGGAAGACTAATTTGACAGTTTAAAATTAATCCACCATGGACTAACATTTGGTCATCTCAGATCAACCGGTAATCTCGTTTTAATTTCACCCAGAGCTCCTAATGGTCCTGGTTTTTTCTGTGTAATTAGTCATTATGGCGATATTGTATACTCTTTTCTGTGGTGCTGGAAGAATGAAGAACAACAATGTGTGGCGTTCGAAGTACGAAAGGCCCACTCAACTCAATTGAGCTGCGATTAGATGCCTTATAACGGATTCGAATGACTTAATTATGCTACTCATTTAACTTGTGTCTCATTAAAATCCGGTGAGTGGAGAATTGGGTTGCCTACCTTGAGGAATTCGTGGCAGTAGAGGGTTTGCTTATCTTGGGTTATGTCCCGGAAGGTGAGCACGACATCGGGGAATTGTTGGCAGTAGAGGATCTCCCGAGTGTGTAGCTTCGCTAGGGCTATGCACGCTCGAAAGAGGATTTTGTTGCCTTCATAGAAGAGACTGTCAAATATTCGCAAAACAGTCTGGAAAAGAAATTAAATACACAACCACTTAAGGCGGTCTCGTTGGTGTCCGAAGGCGCCGAAGTGTTTTACAGAAAAGGGCACGTTGTGGTTGCTTGCGTTGGGAACAGTGAGGGCGAGACGAAGGTTTTGCAGTCGTGCGCTATATAACTAATTCCGTCTCTCAAAACGACTGTCTTTACGGAGAACAGTGGGATGAAACTTTAATTGTCGTAGAATACGCTGTGAATAAGAGCTGAGGGGTTGGAGGCGGTCACTATTGATGCCACAGGCGCCAATAGTGACCGCCACTTAATACAAACGGGTCGCACAGAAGTTGCGTGCGGTGGTTGGATCCGTCTAAGTCCTAGCTGTGCGACCCCAAGTTCAGTAAATTCGTGAGGTCATTTGTGTTTTCTTGTTTCATGCCTTGACCACAGCCTCTCAATACCTTTTACCTTGCTGCTGGTATGCTTCTTTGCATCAGCAGGAGGGACTCGAATCCTCACATCGATTTCGCTACAAAACACCAAGGGAATTTGCTTCCTAATGTTGTCACTTCCCATGTGTTCTGCTATTTAATCTTTTCTCTGCTTCCCTGCGGTTCGGTGTTTTAATTCGTAAAACAAAAGGAAAATGCAAGAAGACGGGTGCCAACCAACAATGTGGACACTTTCTCCAATATTCGTACATCAGCCCCTTTGTTTTAGACAAATAATAAGACATTCGCTTGGTTATGCGAGAGGGAAGTGTCACACTGTGTCCTCTTATCCCTTTGAAAGACCATTAATCGCGTAAAGGAAGGGAGTGATTCATGACCTGTGGTGACATTGCTCCGAAATTCAAAGAAAAGTAATGTGATACTGCGTCTGTAAAACATGGTTTCAACGGTGGAAGTAAGTCAATTGCTTTTGAGAAATAATGACCACTTTCCGGAGGACAGGAATACAAGGAAATTCACTCCACATGGAGACACGTAACAGGTGAAGCAATTTAGCAATTAGTCCTAACTTTTTCTTCTGGCAGCCCAGCTATGAGCTAAAGGGGATGGGGTGGAAACCATCTGGAATCGTGTCCAGGAGATGAAAAAAAGCCTTAAATGCAAGATATGACAACTGTGATGATTTATCAAATCTAAACGGGAGGTGAGTCGTTTCCCAACGATCCCTCGACTAGCAAGTGAAACGCTAAGGCAGTTAATTGATAAACCAAGGCTGTCGTTTGGCTCGATGCAACCATTTGATAGCTTTATTTCGATTTAGTAAGGCAGTACTTGGATCTTATGCCTGCATTAGAGACTAACGTTCGACCTAACTTAAATGGGTCAAAAGAAGGGCTGAATTGCTTTTCGCCTGTTCCCTTGGGCTTCTAACAGTATTCGGCGTTCCCTCGCATTCTCCACGGTGATTCAAGACTACGCTTTGTGTAGGGCAACGCTGAAGTATATGGGCCCACTTGAATTGCATTTGGTAAATTGTTAACCTGGCGAAAGGTCACTCAATGTAGGTGCTTTAAAGTTCTGATATGACACAGGCATGTGACGCTGGTAACAGACGTGTATGCTTGGGAAGCACTCCAGACCAACGCAAAGACTGCACAAAGCCCAGTTGACGAGCAATGAGTCAAAAGAATAGAATGGAAAAATGCAAACCTACCTCAATGGGAAGGACATCGGCAAATAGGCAGATAAACCACTTGGTGGCGAGAACGATACAATCTACGTTGGCATTCTTCAAGGTATGGTAGATATTGGGTGCCTTCTTCCTAAAATAAGGCGACGGTAATTTCTACCCTATTGACCTCAAATGCTTGGAAAGTGCTCATTTTGAATTCAACTTTCATTAGCCAGACTTGACATTTAATCGTGAGTCCATTCTCTCCAGTTATGACATTAATCCATAAAGTGAGGGCAATTTCATGTCTATTAAATTTGCTAGGTGGTTTGGAGTTGCCAGATTACAAGTGGAGATGGAGTGGGAGGCCGATTGCGCGGGAAATCGACATGCGCAGTTATGATGCAGTAGGGTGGAGTATTCTAGAAACACGACTCCCTCTTTGGCAATAATTACCTGGTTGTTGGGACGGGTTATTCGCATTAAAGACCTGGTCCGTTTGACTACCCTACCCGCGCACACCTTGAATTCTCGAAGGCGGGAGGTTAATGCTCTTCTGGTAGAAAATTAATTCACTTCATATTATGGAGTTCTGATAGCCTCTGCTTCTACATCATTACTTAAGTAAAAAAAATAAGTCGCTATTGCGTTTGTCGATTTGCTTTTCTAGGTACATCGGGTTAAGATCTTGTTCAAGACTGTTGAATGTGGTACGATGTGTAATCTTGATGTGAATCTCACTTGTTGTAGAAGCTAACAGCCCGGATTTTTAGTCCAGAGCACTATTCAACGCTGAATCTGTTCAAACGATTAATTGGTGCATTGCTTGGAAAAATATTTTCTTCAGGGTGTATGGAAGACTTAGAGCGAGTTTATGACGCCTTGCTCATCACTTTAAACATCTCCCTTTGAGTTTATGCAAGTGTAAACCAGATGTTTCAGCACGATTGGGAGCTATAAGCTTCGCGTGTAATACGTTGGTTTTCATTAAGGGGACACTTTGGGTCTCTGTCGGGTAAGACGGCTTCTGGATCATGTCAATAGCCTCAGTCTCTGCAATAATGTGGTCCTTCGTCTTCAGAGAAGTCTCAAGGTGTCTATCCCTTAGCAGGTGAGTAGAGGAGTTTATTCTACAGATGGGAGGATCGGTGACAGCCAATAAAAGGTCTGACAAGGACGTCTACCAACAGACTACCGTGAATCATCTGGAACAGTCTCGCTGTGGAGCCACTTATCGTCCTACCTGAATGAAGATACCAGTTACGTGAAATGATGAATATGGCTGAGCAGCTCTGAAGCGAAAAAAACATGGCAGGGAGAATAGTAGCGAACCCTTATCTCCGCAAAACTGCATTTAATTCCCTCTTCTGTCACATAATTTCTCTTTTTGGCCAGTGTTTCTACGACTAGCTGTGAACAAGTATGATAGCTAACACATTTGCCCGCCCCAAAAATCCGGTTCCCATAAGAGAAGAAACTCCCAAGCCAAATTAAAGTTTCAAAACTGATCAGTGACGTTGCAGTCGAGTATCTCCTTACGTTTTTGGTTGACGCAGGAGGCTGACCAAAAAAGGAGCCCAGGGGACGACTCTCAAAGGAGGAGAGGGGCCAAGCAACAGGCTGGTTGTTTTTTACCTCCTAGTTTTGGTAAAGGGGCCACTTGGGTGCACCAGCCCGAGCATTATGTCGCCTTCCGTCTTCATGGAACTCTCGAGGCGCTACACTGCTGCTCAGTCAGTTTATTTCAAACCATGGGAAGGCGTAATTACTCCTTCTCGCCAAGAGTAAGAGTCGCTTCCATGTAAACTTTATTTGTCATCAAAACTATATTATTTATTTTTTTTAATTTGAGACTAAAGATACTGCTTAATAAGTAAGGTTAACTTTTTTTCGATAATTTATTGAACGTACATCGTACTTCCTTAGGAAGATATGCAGCAAAGCCAAAAAAGGTTTAGTTTTCACGCTGACAAGTATTTTACAAAGGTGGTAAAGTGAGATTTGTTTTGGTGGATTCTCAAGACCCACAAGGAATCCATAAAGTCTACTTTAATGGGGTCATGATTTGACTTGCCGCAAGATAGCAAGACCCTTTCTCTGAAAGGAGGGGAGGTCTGACCTCTACGGTTGCAGCGACACACCTACGTGACACTCTGACCTTCCCAAGACAAGAATCCCGGATATGGGACATTAAAGTAGCTGTCAGTTCGTGATAAATATTTGCAGTGGATCATGAAAGCCCTCTCATTTACAATAAGGACATAATTTTAGCAGCTGTGAAATTAAGTTTTGAAAGATTTTTAGGCAATGCAATTCCTTTATGAAGGGTAAGTCAGTCACGCCTTCAAGCAAAATACACCTCACTTTCCTACTTTCTGTATGATCTAAGAAGCCAGAAAGTGATAACTTTTTTTCCACTAAAGTAAGAAGACAGAAATGAAGGCATAAAGCAGAGTTCTTAAAAGAATGTCTGACAGTCTCCTCGCGAATAGGACAGGTGTGCATGCACACACAACACACAAGTCTTAAATTCCACTACTATCCTAGATGGTGGATTGGATCACCTCGTTGCACTAGAAGCCCATGATTCACCTTAAGGAGTTATAAACGGCAATCCGCGAAGACATTGTCACAACCAACTGGCCTAAGGTGCTTTGAATGAAAGCTGGCATACACCGATTCAACTTGCCTTCTAATTTGTAAGGTGAAATTCTTGATAATAGGAAACAAGTCTGTGTGCACGCATAACGTACATGTGAAATTTGCGTCGGAGCACAATCTCACATAAAAAAATAACAATAGAACAAGGAAGAGCATTAAGTGTGAGGATTTGCAGTTCCAATAATGTAGTAAAATGAATTTACGGCAAATGGAACCATTGGTGGGGGAAAGTGGGGAAGGAGGAAGGGAAGAAGAGAGTTGCCAGCCACAATGAGGAAACGCGATTGGTTGGAAAAAGGGAATTTCAATGCTTTAAAATTAGGAGAGTGTGAAATGTTTGTCACTCGTTTCAAACTAAACAGCAGGGAGATGTGGGTGCGTCTAAACTGGGGAGACTGGAGTTTACTATTTGTTCACCTTTCAAAGAGCAGTCAAATTGCATTAGTGAACGTTTTTTTTTCCCCCAGTGCTTGCTCACTTTAGCCTGGACAAGCAAAATAAGTCCTCTCCAACCCACAGAGAGTGCAGTCGATGAGGCCCTTTAACAAACCTTGAGCATTTGATTGCACTTTGAGGCAAAAATCAAGTTAAATAGAAACGCAAGAGAAAGTCTATGCCCTCTTTTAAAAATATTGCGTTGTTTTAGTGAAGCCAGTGAAAAGAAAGTAAGTTATTCGAGAAACCCGCATAGCCCATAAAAGTGTAGCTCTCTCGCTTCGGTACATTTGGCACGAATGTTGACTGCAATATTTATAGAAATCCCACAGGGCTCTAGAGGGAATTGAATTTGTTTTAGGTTAAACACAAGGTTCGAGTTCTTTTTTGCATTCTTTGCAAACACCACAAAGCTTCTAGCGAAAATGGAGCGACATAAACATACTTAAAATAACTAGTTGTGGTTAGCTATGCAAGTAAGTGACGCAAACACATAAATGTTCTAGGCGTACGTTATAATACACACAGTGTCAACTATTCGGTTTCCCGAGACAGAATGGTAGAAGAAAAGCTTACTTGAGCAGTTCTTCAAAGACGAGACAGTCAACACGGACATTAATCATACTATCAGAGTAGTAATTGGGCACAATGTGATGAGACAACGCATAAAGCAACCAGAAGGCTCGTTCTTCAGCCTCGGCTTCGGGGACTCCTTGCATTGCTAGTAGGAGCGTCGCTGCAACGTAGTTGAGGCCCTACAACAAAACCACACTTCCTTTTCAGCAATGAAGCAAATGAAAAGGTGAAGCTAAACTGCTGCCTGCGTAATGCTTAATTACCAAGGTTCCCTCAGCGTTTTTAAGGTCTAGGCATCACTGAAACCGCGGCCCAGCAATCGGATTTGAAGTAGAAATCTCCCCTCAGTGCACATTTAGTACCATCAAAAAATATCTCAGAATCAAGAATTTTCTCCTGTTTATCTAGCTCTACTTTATCTTCCATAAGGTCAACTTGCAGCGCAAATGCAAGTAGGAAGAAAATCAGTGAATAAATACAAGCAGGCTGGTACGCTCTGTTGCCACCGCAATGATCTCACTCATGTGACTACCTGCTGGATAGCCTGACTATCAAGCGATTAAAATATATTGTGCGGTTTTTGACATACCCTATTGTAATGTTCTGGTGTAACTTGTAGAGACATGTGAAATGCATGCGCATAGTTACTGCTTGATTGTTCACTCGCTGAACATCAGACCACAATTACTGATGAGCTCTACCAACTCAATGTAACTTGGTGATAAAATTCTTCTTCAATGGGAAGGCAACGCAAGACCTCATACCGCAGATCAAAAAAAAAGGAACTGGCCAATTGTGAAATTTGGATCTGAGAGTAGAGAGGGAAAGTCAGGCCAGATTTGTGATGAAAGTGTACACCAAGAAATCGTGAAAGCAATAAAACTCAAAAGAATAGAGATCAACAGACTACATATTTTAACGTCAGCATATAGCCGCAATCACGTTTCGCACACACCCACTCTGAAGTGTTTACATAAATCTACGGTGTTATGGTACGCAAATGCAGCCAAATTTCGGTTCGGCTGATTTGTGCCAAAATTTGTGGTTTGTTCAGTGTCAACACAAATCACCATGTGTTATTACACATAGCAAAACGGTAGGTTCGCGAAGGGATGAAAATATTCAAAGCTCGACCCTGCAAGTGAGAGCGTAGGCTAGCAGTTGAAAGGAAAGCACTAGGCATCGAGGGCTCAATCAGACTCAACGTATAACCCCAAAAGGGCTACTGAACTGGGCGAAAGTAATGTTTTGATCCAATACTAGTACTAGAAGAAAGTACGTACTGCTCTTAAGATGCCTCCATAAAATTAAAATATGCATGCAGCATTGCCAACTATCCCAGGAGGTGAATGGCGACTCAAAATTCAATTAAGCTAATGGTTCTCGATTAACATCAAAGATTAGTTGCAGGGTCCGATACTCAGAACGCTCATCGCCTACAAAGTGTGTCATAAGGCCAATTAAACAGTTAGATATAGTAGCTTAACCTGAAGAAGAATTATGAGGCCAATTCTTCCTAATTAAAAATGTTTTAGACCGCGTTCACCATAGGTTAAATTTTAATTATTTAAATATCTGAACGGATGCAGACACCGATTGGAGGATTAAGAGAAACACTATTTTACCTGACAATATCCGATCTTGGGAAATTTTGCAGCGAAAGCCACAAGGATCCGTTGAAGAGCGTGTAGTCTGTCACCTTTGCCTTCGGCTTGTGAAAAATGCACGTTCTCTGGGAATGTTCTGGGAATATCTGAAGATCAAAGCAATAAATTAAATAAGGGAAAAGTGGAATACTTCCCCGCCATGATGGTTGTGAAAATTGTTTTTGGCAGTTGAGCGGCAGCAGCGGTCTGATAAACCTTTGGATTCTGTCGCATCATTTCGGAAGCACCCGAGAGAGTCATCCAAACATGACTTCGAAACTGAGCTGGTACACCCTTGCGACAGAAGCGCTTGACTAAGGAGAGGAGATTGAATACTAGAGAAGCAGGAGAATTAGCACTTACGCTGATAGCCGCGAACGAGGTTGCCCTGGTCGATGACTGCTTTCCAGCGTGCGCACCGACGTTCAAGAATAACCTCATAGGACTTTCGAAAGTCCTCGTACACCTCTTCGGAGACGAAATCGGGACTTTCAAAACCATAGGTTTGCATCTAAGAAGCAACCATTTAAAATTTGCCAATACATGGATGAAGCTACCGGATAAAGTGTCTCACAGATCTGGTATCAACTTAGAGCCTCAGTTAAGTCAAGTAGTAGCAATTCCAAAGTGCTTCAGAGGAGGAATATCAAACTTAAAGGCAGTGAACGTCATCTTAAGGGAAGGCAAAGGAGTGCCACTGAAAAAATTTGCCAAGCTGTAAGAGTCAATTTCGTGAATTGTGCTCCGTTCGATTGTAGGCGAAAAATAGTACGATTTGAGAAAGGCAGATGAACAAAGAATCTATTTAGTTGTCTAAAAAAGGCTAACTGATTCCTATAGCACAGTTGCGTATCAGAAACAAATAAGTATACCTTGACCTGAACAAGTTACAGGTTGGAGAACGGTAGGCCATCCATAAATTAGCTATCAGCACAGGAGGGAAAATACAATACACAACCAAACAACAGCACATATGAATCATCAGATATAGTAAGACGACAAAATCAAGGACAGTCGAAAGAAATCAAGAAAGGGCATCGGAACGAATCTTAACACATAGAAAACCACATGGAAAAGGCTATGGTTAACGAAATCTGATACAAAAGATGAAGAAAATTTAATTAATACGAACAAACTTAAGAAATTAAACCATAGGCAAAAATTTTTCAAGAGAACTGAGGAAATATATTATTTTTACAGAATGCACTACCAGATTCTCCATTAGGGGTACCTAGGGCATGCCCTCCATATCAGTTTACATTTTCCGTTAGGGTCATTAGTGCAAAATATGGGTTGAAAAAACAAATACCGAAAGTATCCAATTTCGTCAAACCCTATTTTGAAAATAGTAAATTAGTAAAAAAATATTTGATAGCTTACCTAAGTTTGCATTCATTCGCAAAAATTTGGTAATGAAACAGACTTATAATTTCAGATCCGCTGGTGTTACTTTAAGTCAAAGGGACTTATAGATAGCCAAAAATGTTGCATACATTGCACTACGCTCGTCGTTAGCTTAACTCCCGCTTTCGGTTGTCACTTGGCTGACCATTATAGGTATTTGATTCTCCTCCTCTCCCCAGACATCACCTCTGCATTACTAAGTTGGGCGATTTAGATAAATTTATTGTAAATGGGTGGTGTGGCTTCCAAGACTTCCTTGAAAGCATAAGAAGGCACATATGTATATACATGTATTCAGCAAGTAAATGTTGCAAAACTTCTGGCACAACCTGGGGACCAGCCCTCAAAGTGAACGGAACAGAAACTAACAGTTAGTACAAACAGAGTATTACATGTCGCGTTAGACAAGAGTACCCCCTATGTCAACAGAATTCACCTGCGCCCTCGGCAAAAGACTAGATTTGTTCTTTTGCCTCTCACCTACAAGGTACAATAAAAAAAGTTTTGCAATCGTTAAACCTTCACCAGGTGGGACGGAACCTGAGCCATGCCAGTAGCGCCGACTTTATCCGTCACTTAAAATAATGCCTTCTGCTTGAGCATTATGACTCCTTTCGTTTTTAAGGGGGTCCCAGAATGCTATATTGTTAACGGAGAGAAACAGACCCGCTTTTTAAGTAAAACTGCATGAGTAAGTCATTTAACTCTTAGTTCCGGTAACAAACCAATTGGGTGTTCAGTCGCTGTTACTTTATTGCGTAGTCTGGCCACTAAAAAATGATAGCAGCCCTATCTTCCTTCTTTTTGTTAAATATAAACAAATATGGTGTCTATCTAATCTTCAGAAAAACTCTCAGATACTACGATATGGCGCAACAGCAGAATTTTGAAGTAGATAAAACCCCAAAGCTGCGTATCATACTTTTGTTGATTTTAGTGTCGACAGCGACGCATCCTCAAAGCTATATTTTTGGCTCATCAGCCATATTCTAGGCTAAGAATGCAAGTTTCGACCGGGCATTTATGTCCACAATAATTTTCACGAAATTCAAACAGCTCTACAATACACGACCAAGTGCACACTTCGAATTGATCATTCTAATCAAGAATATTTTAGCGCAGTTTGTGTATGCACATGATTAAGCATAAAAAATCGGGTAATTTTTCAGTTACCCTTGCTTTGATCAGATAAATAAATGCACCAACTTAGAATTAAGCGAAGCCTCTTGATTTATTAAGGAACTAATAATCCTGTTCAGTCCTTGCCTACGTTTGAGACAATTAGAATGTGTTCCTTTAAAACAAGTAAAATCTTGGGGGACATCCATGTCTAATCAACATAAATTTAGTATTAATACCCATGCGTTTTCAAAGAAACTTTAAAAACAGTCCGTGATACTTTATTTGTTCGAACGGCCGGTTTCGGTCACTTGGGTGGCCATATTGTACTAGCCGGTTGGTCGGCCTCCGGGCCGTGCCAACAGCCCCCAAGCCCTTTGTTTCCAGAATATGTGTATTCAGCCCCAGTACTATGCCTTCTTTTACCTTAAAGAGAGCCTAGGGACGCTACACAGACGATTGCCTAATAAAGCTGGGTGCTGGAAAATGTATCTTTTAATTCAAATAAATTCACCCACCTTTGTTACTATGATTCTTTAATGTTCTGTAGTATTTACCTATTCCATTTGTTTCGGTTGGAACTTTTTTCTGAGAAACTTTCAACATTGGTATGTTGATCCGCGAGGGTTCCTAGCTTGCTTTATTTTGATTTTAAAACTATGCGTTTTCTGCTGTTCCGTTTCGATGATTCGAAGCTCGTTTAAACAGTTGCCTCGCGGGCACATCCTTAAGTACGTTATCGCACGCATATAAATTTCAAGGTCGCCACCGGACATGATGGGCATCTATAAACGCCAAGGCTTAGCTGCCGAGCAGAAGATTCCCGGGTATACCTGTGCTGATTAACCATATTTGGTTAGTTATATGGGATACATTCCACAGTATAAGTTCGACCATGGAAAGTCATTTGGTCGTCAAACAGCTATGATAGCTCAGGTAGCGCCCAAAATACTTGGTTACCTTTTATTCAGCGCTTGCCAAATTATGGCGAGGCTGCTAAATACGTATGTTATGCACGTAAACTAATGCCATCCCTAGGAAAAAGTTTACGTATCGCCAAAAGTTGGCGAGGGAAAAATCTCATCTGCCAAAAAAGTATTTAAAGATGAGATACCTCGAGATCGAATTCCTGTTTCAACGGGTGATAACCGTTACATAAAGAACACAATTCCAGGATACTCTGGTACTGTAAAAACGTTTGCTCACTAACCTTTAGGCGATTTTCCTAGGATGCTACACAAGTATGGGAGCACATTTACCCAATTAGCCGATGAATGCATTGATGAATTTGTTACTGATTATGTAAGGCATGCAGAAGATAAAGCTAAACTGAACGAGCAAATGGGCCTTTTTCCCAAGCTAAAGCCAATATGTGATGATCGTGGTGTTCGCGACCATATGAATACATGGGTTGACAATTATCTTCAGAAAACAAATAGGAAATATGCAGTGAAAGGCCAAACTGATCCGCCTACAGTTGGCTATGGAGGTCATATTCCAAAAGCGGTTGCAGCTAATTTATCGTTTGGTTATACCTACGATAAAGGCACCACAAAATCTTTGTCAACCTTCCGGTCAGAAATTTTGAGCCACTTTGCCAGGCTTAACACACCCGTTGAACCGCTTAAAAAGTAACTATTCAAAATTTTTTGAACTAGTTTCATTAAATGTGGCAAAAAATCGGCTTTATTTTCAGAGAAGCCAATTCCATCCCATTTATTAATGAGTATTTTTGGAGGTAAAAGTCGGCGAGTTATTACATGATTAACAATGTGGTTAGTATTTTCATGAATGTCAATTTTCTGTATGTAAAGGGAAGCCTCATTCCATTTTGAGTTAATTTAGCTTGTTATGTAGTGAACGCAAGACTGATTCTCTTCTTGTGCTATTTTTAGAGAACCCGAAAGGATTATCCCCCAAGTTTTTGATTTAAGTGAACAGCCAATTTCGTTTCGAATTTTTCGAAATTCTGGTATGGTTCCTAACTACGCTGGCCATATACATGGTACGTTCCCTTACACTAAGCCCATCATAAAATCCCTTTATAATTAACCAGTCATTCATTTGCATCCATGCGCACAATTTTGAATACGTAATAACGACTTTCGCCATAGGTCGCTGCGATCACTTTTTGTGACTTGTGAAGATTTGCAAATCTCATATGCTTGTTCGTGCACATCTGAGACAAGGAGGGGAAGGTACTTGGGCAAGCAAAGTGGATATGATTGCGATTGCATGCTTTGCCTTTTAGGTCAGGCATTCACAGATGGTAGGACACAGGGTGATGTAACACGGAAGCTGGAGGTCTGTTCGCATCATTACCCCTCCTACGGATCTTATTTGAGGAACAAGGATTTGGCCCAAGAATCCTGTACAAGTGACAATGCTTAGCATTCACTGCATAATTATGAGCCTATCTGCAAACAATGGGTTCACAATCTGAAATGAAGGAAGTTATTCATTTCTTTTTTAAAAAGTAAAGTATAATGCTGTCGAATGGGTTGAGGTGCCTTCCTTGATGGCTAAAATACCTTTAAAATATTGGATCAGAGTTCTTCTGCTGCCAAAGCGGAAAATATCTTCCAGTCGAATACAAGAGCTAGGATTGTTGGCGGGGCCGATAGACCGTGTTGTCTGGCGACATTGAAATAAAGGAGCCTCAAGTCCTCGCGCATTACATCAACGCCATTTTTGTTATTTTGGATAGGAGTATAGGATTCAAGAGGACATTTTACAAAGTATTTAAAGAATAAGTAAGAGACACCTGAGTAGGTAACTGCTAAAGTTCCAGAAGAGGAAGTGAACTTGAAGATGAGCGAAATGATAGGAGAATATTTCTTCATATCAGTGGAAACTTTAGGGGACGGAAAATCTAGTGGGGGCTTAGAGTTAGTGAAGTGACCATTTTTGCAGTTTCTCAACATGTCGCGGCCAGATGGATGCAAGGTTGAAGTGAACCGAATCTTAAAATAAATCTTTCTCCAATTCAGCCGACTGCGTTTTCTAGTTGCCGCGTTGTCAAATACTGTCTCCTATTTGAACCGGTTTCTGACATAGCATGATTGGATGAGTGCAGAGGATAAGGATATGAACGAGGCAGCATCGCTGTCTTTTTCCCAATTTTTTCCATTCCAACAATAGAATTTCTTTCTGTGAGACAAGTAGACGATCGCCTTTGCAGTCTAGTGCATATCCACGCCATGGCTACTTCTCATCAAAGGTCCGTGGCTCACTCATTTAGTCGCCAGTCGAGAAGCATACAATAACTTGTCTTAATCTTTGTAAAATGGATTAAAACAGTGACGAACATTAAGTTACTTCAATAGACATTGAACCTCCTCGTTTCTCATTTGTTAATCTATAACACTTGACATGTGGCATGGGATGTGGTGCATGTTCTTCGTGGCTTCTGCAGTGTAACCTGCTGTTTCATCATCATTCACTGCAAAAAAGTTCTGCTACACTCGCTCTTGAAGTGAACACAGTAAGATTAGTTAATTTATGAAGGAACGCTGCACAAATTTAAGTGCTTGTCACACTTCTACTTCATCTATGGGTCAAAGTTGAGTGTAGACCCAATTCCCATTGCCCACGAAGCCACCGTCTTCACTGCGGTGCCTTGAAGTATGGATTAAGTGGAGGCCAATGAAGATGGCAGTGAAGTATCCTCATCCTTTTACTGTATGCCAAACGAGCTTTCTGTCTATTCCGCAGAATTGTGACTGTTAGCCCCCATACTGCTACTGGTAACCTATGCTTCTCTTCTGTAATGCAACAACCCAAACAATAATTTCACTTTTCAGTGTTCATCAGCATTCTCTTCTGATTCGGAAGCATGGATTGCCAGATACTATGCAAATATTTCTAGTCGATCTGTTCCTTCACCCTCAGTCTAGCCATAATGAGTAGAGGCGTACACCTCAGATCCAGCCATTCATTGATGTGACCATCCACGGTGGTAGGTAAGATGACTCCAAGCAGGACAGTTGGGAGACCTGATGCTAGAAGTAAAATTGTCACTCCATCTCAAGTCATGTAAGCTGTTTGTAAAAAAGTGATGAGCTTGTCAGATATTCTAGAAACTTGCGCCAAGCGACTCTCGCAATTTACGCTGTGAATGTGAACGAGTGATGGAAAGAATTAATGGAGGAAGAATGAATGCATTTTGAACACATCAACAGTTTCACTGCACTAATTTGACATTCCTTCACATAAAAATTAAATCTTAGTCAAAAAAAAATCCTGTTGAACTATGAGTCAGCCAAGTGGTTTAAATTGCCTGAATATCGGTAAGAATGCATGAAGTGACATGAAACCTGGATTGTAACCACCATCCTAATGAATGGTTACACATGTCATCAAGCATTCCAATTCTCAAGGACTGCTGGGGATGAATGAATGGATGGACGAAAGACTAAAAGAATGTGTTGAGAGTGAATGAATTGCACTTAATAGACCACATTAAGTGAGGAGAATGCCGACCATTTCATGGATAACATAGGGTATTGTACGTTCATTTGGGACTTGTGTACATCGCGCTACAAGGCAGGAGAGTTCAATTTAGGACCTCTGTTTGGAGCCGGATTTTGACACTGCTCCACAGGCAGCATCTGTCACAATGCAGGTGTTGGTAGAGTTTTTAAAATTAGTCAATTAAGAGCTACAGTTCCTCCTGCGTCCCACCATGAAGGCTATTTCTCTACTGGCAATTCACCCTTTGGACTTCTCATGCGTGACTTTCTTTCCTTTCGTGTGAAAGGAATAGCATCACCACATATCATCCGCCCCTTGAAGTGATAAATTGACGCAGTCGATTGATAGTTGAACTGGTTGATAGATGAAAACAAAGTTGCTACGGTCAACTGGCAGGGCCAACAACCAGTTGAAGCTGAAAGCAAGTTCCTCATCGTGCAGAAAATCAATCCGATTTGCCATCGATATTGTCAAGGAGGGTGAATTTGTTCACATGGGAGGAGTAATGAGTGCCTCCAGAAGCATGTTGATGGGTAATTAGTGTTCTATGAAGCTCCACCAGTTTGATTTTGAAGGCTCATTAAGGTCATGGTACAACCATTTTCTTGCCTAGCATTGGGGATAGTTGAAATGCGCTTGATACATTGAGGGAATTCGTCCGCCCTCTTGGTCTCACTTAGAAGTCAACACCCTAGTGAACTTTTCCACCAGAGTAGGGGATAATCATTTCACTGTTTCTATGCATTGATGATGGTTTTCACTCCCTTCAGAATAAGGGAAGAAATTCTAAATTTTGGAGTCAACTGCATATAGTGGTTTGCCATTTGGACTGTGAGAAGCAGCATGTTGACCCTAACCTCTACCCATCACTGCTATCGATGTCATAGTAGAAATTAGGCGGAAGCTGTAACGAAGTGTTCGTATTCTAAGACCACCCAAGACACAAGACGGGCAGAGCGCCGAACCTTATGCTCTCGGCCACATCGACAGCAATCTCCACTGGGAAGGGTATCTCTGCCTCATCGCAAATACATGCTATTTACCCTCACCTTTGTGCAGCATCCAAACCATTCAATCCTGCCCACCTTATAATGGTCTAGAGTTCATTTTCACGTGAAGGTTAGTTTAAATTTTGCATTGAGTTGGTTATTTTATCTTCGCCGGGTGGGCTGACCTCTGGGTCATACCAGTAGCCCCGACTCCTTCCATATGTTAAATACATACATTCTCTTCCAGTATCATGTCATCTGTCGCCTTCAGGAAAGTCTCAGTGTGCCAGTGGAAAGCAAACCTGCTCTTAAAGTACATCTATCCCAATTCCTGCCTCAGGGTGACAAACCTTGGCAGGGTGGAGAATCGGCAACGACTCCAAATAGAAGGGCTAGAAATGACGTTCATCTTCGGCAAATACTCCATTTACCTGTTCTACAGGAAAGCTATAAACAACAAAAGAAAATTATCTAAAAAATTGTTTTGTTACCGTGTTTCTCTACCGTGTCCACATATAGATTTCGACAATGTGAACAGAAGTGAAACCCTATTCCATGGGACTGTATTAAATTCCGTACTATCTTTCATGAATATGCTTTATGCCCAGCATTTCTACCACTAGCTATAGACACACATGATTGTCACCAAACTGGACTAAACTCCAGATGCAGCTAACGTTGCCGTTGAGTGTCTCTTCAGTTAAGTGAAAATTTGATGACAAGCATGGTTGACTGGTGGGTTTTTTCTTTCAGCGCTGATTACGATGTGGCGGCTTATGCTGGGGGTTAACCAAAGGAGGCGCCATAGATGACTGCCAGAAGAGGGAAGAGGCTATGCAATACCCAGCTATAATGATTATGCGATATATTATTCTGTAGGAGTGACATGTCTTCTTTCGACTTCGGGAAATTGTTTGGGACTGTATTTGCGGCAGTGGGATGCAAATTCGGTCCTAAAGTGCATCAATTCTGATTTTGGTTGCTGGGTGATATAACTTAGCTAGGCGGAGGAAGTTCGATACGTAACTGGAGGCACAATACCTCTTTTGCCTCTTTACCAAATGAGTGTAGTTTAGATTGATATGGTTAAGCATGTTTGGCCAATATATCGTCAGGATATCTTTGAGTTGGCTAGAATTTCTGTTCGGGCAGATGATCTGAATAATCTGATCTCGAGCTGTGTCTGTCATAAATAAATTTGCCCTAAACACGCAAAGGAAGAAGGTGTTTTTACCTGTTCCTGATATACTTACCTCCACTCTATTTACTCATTCTTCTCAAAGTCACCCAATTTATACCCGTTTAGGTTTCTTATCTTATCTCCACAGACACATTGAACTTATCATGCTGAATCTCCTCATTCACCAACCTACCCCCTTGAAACTACATCGAGCTAGCTGACAATTCAGTAAAAGAAGAGTGGCTTTTAAGACGGCATTACTATCAGCATTTGATGAGGACAGAGAACTAATTCCGAAGACGGTATTGTGCTTTAGACGAGACAATCACCATAGAAAGTATACCATGTTTTCCGCATTGCCTACACCCTACTGCACCACTACATGCAACCCGTGCTCCCACTACACGATGTAACCTCATTAATGTTCATGATAACGCCCCATAAAGCGTTCTTTTTAGGGATAGGCAATTAAGGCAACGCAATTTGGTTTGGTCCACAAGCATCCTCCCAGTTTTTCAATTCATTCTTGATGTCCACTTCGACTACTCTGCCACAAATCCTCGCACATATTTGATCCTAGCAAGTTAAATTGCAAAAAAGTAAACCCTGCCTTTACCACGACCAACTTATGGATGAATGCCCATGCACGTGAAAACAACTTTATTCGGTGTACACAAAGTCTAAGAGGCCAAATTGCCCTGATACCTCCAATTATGGAATGCCACGGCCAAACAACTCTCATTTGCCTTCAATTAATAGGTAATAGCACTACTGCGAGAGCCTTAAAAACCCCCCTTGCCAGTGAAACATAACACAGCTCTTTCCGACAAATCTCTCTCTATGCCTATTACCTCATCGTCTTCCCCTAGCAAACACTGGCAAACTTCGCGTCACCACTGGCGCACGCGTGCCAGCCAATCAAAACGACTGCAGCTGCGTCAGACGTCTTTCTATTGGTTCCAGTATGACATTAGCCCAAACACAAACAGCGGTAGAACTACTAGCTACACGCGTCATTTCTACATAACCAGCATTGCTCAAGGAATCAAACGATTTCAAATTAACGAGATAAATATTAAGTTATATTTTAGCACAAATCCACATCCTTTCCCTCCTTCTAAGCTCGAGTTGGAGTTGGAATATTGGCTGAGTTTGAGTTTGAAATTTAATGCAGCGAATGAGTATTACAGGCATTTCTACTAAGAGATCTGCACGAAAAACTGAAACATGCTTAAGATGGGGAGGTATCGGCTACTTTAAGTAAAGTCAAATCAAACCTCAATTAAGAAAAGGAATAAAAATGACTGCACCTCATGGTGGTTTCGATAAATTGATGCCTTGTTTGAATAGCTTCCTCAGTCTCGACTTCTCAAAAGAGAACCTCATCAATTAAGGCGCCATCGGACTTACAAACGCTTATTATAGAGCCGCTTCCGACACCTATGCGAAGACTCAAATAGGAGTTGATTTCTGTGTGCCTTTGGAAGCAAACTGATTGGTAGCAGGAGAGTCGACCAGAGAGTAGAAGCAGATTCTCGATTCTAGCACAGTGTCTATGCTTTAACTCGAGGTCTCTATCAAACGACTGATGTCTGATGGGATTGATCCATCCGTCATTATGATGCGATATCCAAACGAAGGCGAAGGCAGACCATCTGTTGCAGTCGGTGACCACACACCACTCTGTCGAGGAAGTCACTATCTTGCCCGAACTCCCGTCGAAGTGGAGATCGAGCTGACGCGTCCTAGCGCTAGCCACGCCCACTAGTTGTCCTCACTTGCGGCTTCCTGCTGGCCGTTCCCATTAGCTCAGCCTCTACTCTCTTTGTGCAATTATGGCCTTCGCCACTGCTCTGCCTAACATTCTTTGCATCACTGAGTGAAGTCTTCCATGCATTCTCAATCGCTTGCAGCAGACCTCTTCTTAACCAACTTCTGTTGAGTGACCAAAAGTGTGCTTGTTTGGAAATGTGAAACTGTTCTACTGAAACACAGGCTACGTTTAATTGACCTCAGCTGTTTTGAGAGCGAGGTCATGTCTACTCGCTGTCTAGTGCTTCGTGCGAGGCATCTCCAAGTTCTTCAATTCAGTTCCAGTCGGCACAAAGCAAATTGACATTCGCCAATCAAACATCGTTATTAACAAGAGTGTCGACAATAGCCTGACTAACCAAAGAAGTGCTTCCATTGAGAGCCCAAAAAACCTGCCATGGAGTTGGTCTTCTTATTTTAACCTAATGTCAGCAAAAAACGATCTATCAAATGATAATCAACACCTTAGAGTGGTCCATATCACCTCCAAATAAATGAATAGTCCACATTTCCTTGCCCTATCTTAGGTTTGTAGCTAAACCAATGGAATGTAACACATGATCAACTGGGCTCAAGTTCCATTTGATCCCGGTACACGGTACTAAATGCTATTTCCTAGAGAGTTTGGAAACCTGATTGCACAACACAAAAAAGTATCCCCAAGATCTAGATTAGCTCAATACATCTAGTGGATGGATGCGCTCACAACACTGACAACGTGAAGTGCGGCGCTCAGGTTTTCCTCCCTGAAATCAAAACCACAACTGTGTGATACTTGCTAATACCAAATCATGTAGGACAAACAAACCGATTTAAATCTAGTAAATCATGCGTAAAATGATTTTGATCTAAGTCTCCGCAATCTGAAATTCCGTCGGTCTTGCTTAATACCTTTTCAACCGTTCTTTGTTTTGACTTTAGGACAAAACAGGAAAGCTACAACAATGTGAGGATGTTTTAGACTACTTTCAACCCAACCCAAATTTTATCCTCTGTAGGGAAGCATAATAAACTTTAACTGGGATAAAAGGCAGAATCCATTAAAAAAAAACAGCATAAGCAACAGAAGATCTGTTAGCCGTTATTTTGGACCTCTTACGTAAAGACCGAAGAGCTATATTTGAAAGGTCCTGAGAAGCTGGGACAGACTATTCTAATCAAACGAACAGAAGGAACCGACATTTTATTGTACACTCTACCAAAAATTTCGACGGTTCCATGCAGCTTGTTAGGGTTGCTAGTAACGTAGGAGATAGGCATTAAACAAGGAGGGATGAAAAATCCGTGTCGTGGCGGCGGTGCCTATGAAGCAGCACCAGTATTCTCCACCAGGCCTAGTGGCGTAGTCCTCGGGACAAAGGTCGAAGCACTCTGGATGCAATGTAGTAGTTCAGGCGCCACACAAGATCCCATCCGCTTTGAAAGTGAACCAGCAGCCATCACTGCAAATTGGTAAGTGACATCTTAACATATAGGACAATCTAGTAAGGAACCAAACTAATAATCTGATACTTTCTTAGTTCTTTGCTTAATTGAAAGAGTACTTTGCTTTATGCGGGTTGTCAGAACGGCCCTCCGGGCCATAGATGTCGTCTTTGATTACTCCACTACTTCATGCAAACCCACCACGCAACTACGGCAACTGCCAGCCATTCACATTTTAAAAGGAGGACAGCCACTATTGATGACTGCGTCTAAAATCGACTCCTAACAGCGAGACTTAAACGATTTCCACCATTTAAAACCACCCCAAGCTTGCAGTCTGAAAGAAGACTGCTCTTAACTGCGAAAAACACAAGACTTCAATAACTCAAGAAGTCCATCTGGGAGATATCTACGGTACCTGCACGAAGATACACATAACTAATCATGCGATAGTTGTTGGTACCTCCTCCAAATCTATCCCATTTGATTATAACATACTTACGGGAAATAAGTGACACAGTGGAGTAAAGACAGGATATAAAATCCGTAAATCCACTTTGCATTTTCTCTCAAAGAAAGATTCTACATGTGGGCCGGCGTTCTTACGTAAAGCACTCGTTGTGAAATATCTCCCAGCCTTAGACAGTACAAAGCTAGCGAGTATTCGCTTCTTCGAGTACACTTTACAAGTAGGACCCGACAGAAACTGCAATGCAGTCACTGAGACGCGACCTTAACGTTGAAATTGAACATCTGCTCATTTGCACCACAGGGTGATGGTAGCTATTTCCAGATCGTAGTAGGTCCTGAATTTAAGCCTGCTATTTAGTAGTGGATAAAGGGAGTGACTCAACATAATGCCAAAGGCAGCCATCTGAAGTTGAAGTTGATTGCATTTCTTTATCTGATTGGCATGCTGAGCTGAGTTGAGGGGAGAGGAGATGGCTGCTAGTGAGCAGGAGGGTAAAGTAGCCTCCACCCATTATGCCTTGTGGTTTGTTGGCCAGTTGGAGAAGGTGAGGGCATGTAGGCGCACGTTTGCTTTGTCTGGATGAAGAACGCACTTCATTGGTGGACGATTGCAGATTTGGTGTGTGAAAAAGAAGCAAGTGAACGGTGGAAGGGAGATGAAGGCCAGAAGGAGTGACGGAGTGAGCAAAGAGGGTGGAGACGAGACGAAGAATTAAGAGAGGGTAGAAGGGTGGAAGGGGGCGAGGAAGAGGAGTCAAAGAGGTAGAAATAGTTAATAGTCTCATTTTTCCATATTGAACGTCTTTCCTCTACTGTAGTGAATCGTTTTACCTGGGCATAAGTCCCTCCCATTGAGATGGAAAATGTTAGCCATATCACCTGGTGAACATTGAAGACGTTACAGATGGGTCTGTGGGTCTATTAGCGCTGTCGATTTGAATAGAGACCGTGGGTATTCCACATAAAGCCAATTTTTTGCCCCATGGAATGCAATCTTGAAGTACCATTGAACATATGCACTAACGGAAGAGTGGTTATAGAGAGAGGAATAAAGAGAAAGAAAAGGTTGGGGGTGACTTATCAATGAGCCAAGGTGGCTCTCGAATCTAAGCTAGCCGGCTATCCTCCTAGCCTTCCTTCTGCCCTACTGAGATGTTATAGTAACGCCATCGGCGGATTTGCTTATTCTACACCCATGATGATGGCCCGCGACGCACTTAAATTGCCTATCACGGGGCCATGTCACGACCACGTATCATTCCTTTTAATGCTATCGTTGCGCATAATATCCTTTTTCTGTTCCGATTAAAGTATTCTATATTATTTCGAATATCATCCAGTTTACTCAATTATTCCAACATTCAACCCTGATAGACATTTCGTTTTTCAGTTTGAACTATTCACTCAGGACGTATCCAACACGACTTATCATAACTGAGTCCGGTTTGTGGAATTATAACCTCAAACGGATGGATGATCGTGTGTTTTTTTTATCGTCATCTTGAAGTGATTCAAGCTATCCAATGTTAGCCATTGGACTAAATTGTGGGGCACTTCCCTTAGAGCTCTAAATACTACTTATAACAGGTCGTTTCTTTACCCTTCTAAAATCCCAGATTAAGTCACTTCCATGAGGGAAGGCAATTCAAATGTACATAACGTAATTTACTATTCTTTTGTTCACACGTGTTTTTATGTCTTATCAGACCCTGTCGCCTAAACCTTCCCTAACTCGTAGAAAAGTGGTCGAGTAGCCTTCTTTGCCACAGTGCCGTCGTGAACACACAGTCCACAGCCAGCAGTACTCTCAAGAGGTGTGCCTTCCAACATAAAATTGTCACCTTCACTGCGCTTGGTGATTTCATTCGTGTCTATTTCATACTTCGTTAGTGATATCGGTAGTATTGCGTTATTCATTGCGTCTGTGCGATCGGTTTCCAGAGTACCCTCTTTGAGGATCTGCTCTTGGGAGAAAGCATTGTTATTATGATTTACTACACTTTTGGAATGTTTGAATCCAAATTGGAACTTTGGCAATCAATAGTGCTAGACTGTCTGCACAGTGAGCATCAAGCAATTCTTGCGTAGGCCTAATATAACTTAGTGTTTTACTGTTCCTATGCAAGTCTGGATCCTGTGTCCTTTCCACCTGGATCAGGCAAAAGGTGACGGCTTCAATGCAGACGCCTTTACCGCCGATCGCCGCAAGTGAGGTTGAGGCACGACGTTTACGCACTCGACTGTCGTCCTGTCGCTGAAGGCACAGAACGACCCACTCCCAATTGGCCTTGGCACCAGAGTAGGTACTAACACACATTTAAAGTCTATCGGTGGGCGATTTATGTTAATCGAGGGCACCGAACAAGAGTGTTAGCTTAAAGACCTTTCATAAAATGTTGGATAGTTTTGACGCAAAATGAAGATTTTTAGGAAATCAAAAGTGGAAACTTTTCTGGAGTTGCTGACTGCCCTAGCAGCAAAGGTTTATTGTGTAATGCAAGAGACACAATTTTACTAAAGTGTTACGTGATGGACAACTGATTGTGTAAGGTAAAATGAGTGGTAATTCTCTGCGCCTACTAATTTTCATCGTTTGAGAGGCTTTCGGTGTTGGAGATTACTTGATCCAATTCCTTTCTTATCGACTCATCCGTAAGACCCAACTAAAAGTGAAAAGACATGTGTTAGATCTTTCCTCACTTACAAGGAGTGAAGAGGTGATTGAGTTGGTTTGTTTCAGTAGCTAAAGGAAAAGGTAACAATTGGAGGTAGATAATTTACCTCTTTTGAGCGTGTCAAACTACCACTGATATTTGGCTTGAGAGACGTCATTCCCAACCACAAAGCCTGTAAACTACATTAAAGCAAAGTGACATTTCGTCTTACAGCGTGGTCGGATGTGATTCCATCCTGACTGCTTTATGTACCGAGTTTACACCATTTCTATGACCGAATCAGAAGCTAATCTCTCGCTGTAGCAGAACAACTTACCATCCGGAACCAAATGGTGTGATATTGGTCATGAATAAGGCAAAATAAGATCCCTCACTTTGAGCAGGACTCTCTATATTTTGTAAAAGAAATGATGTGATGGAGACGATCTCTTGACGTTGACACCGACCGGAAGTGGTTAGATTATGGCTCCTACTAACCGAATGCTCACCACACATTACATGCGTTGTCAGAGAAAAGGAAGAGAGCGTGGTCGTTTGGTTTATTATTTTCGGGGCAAGAGGGAAGCAAAATGCTTGAATCTTACCATTTGAACCGATTGAATGCATAATTCCGCCTGTGACCTTTTATTGGCTTTGAGACAGAGCATCGCAAGGTAAGCCCAAACTACCGGATCGCGGTTATTTAGGCGATTGGCCTCCTGAAATGCCACTTCGGCTTCCTCCAATCCATTCAACTATAAAACATGTAACAGTGTTCATAATTACGCACCTTGAAGGTGCCCATTTAAAAGGGGAGATAAAACGTACCCTAAAGCAGGCCACTCCGACACCTTTCCAAGATTCAGAAGTTGGGTGCTGATGGCAACACTGAAGGTATTGCAACTTACTTTTTTCGAACTAAAAAGAAAGACAAGTCTCGCGATTAAGTGAAACATACATCCTCAATTTCAGCATAGCACTGGGCAAGTTGGACTTGAATAAGACGAGGTTTTTGAATTGGCCAAGTCTCCAATTGCATGGCCCTCTCGAGGCATTCAATGGACCTTTTCTTATCCATCTGCAGATAATAGAGGCTGCCCAAGCATGCCCAATTATCTGCACACTCTGGCTGCGCTTGCAAGGCAGCCTTGAGATGAGTTTCAGCTTGTAGAAGCCTCTTCGTTCCATCACTGGATTGCATGATGTGACGTGCGAGGAGGCGATGGTAGGCACTAAGATCGTGCATGTAATCTCTGTAAATTTTGCTTGACCGGGCAATCCAATCCGGCAGTTTAAAATCATTCTCCGCTTTTGTATCTCCAAGTGTGCAGCGGTACCGCTTGATATGCAACAGTAGTCGTGCCAACGCTCGATCAACAAACTGGGAGAAAAGGAGTGTTAGAAAGGGCTGGGTTTATTACTCACGGTACTGGCTTTCAATTCCAGAAGCCGGTCAATAGTATTAATGAGGTTCATACAATCGGTATACTCCGACATGACACCCTCATCCCTCTGATCGTCCAATTTGGCTAATAAAGGAAAAAAAATTAAAAAAGAATCATTGGACCAAATTTTTGTGCACTCGAATTTTAATTAAATTCGACCTACTTGCTCCAGAGGTAATGTTCATTGAATAGTTTAACTGATCCATCATGGTGAAAGTACGCTCAGGGTTCCTTGTATTGCATACAGATTCGTAAAAGAGACCTTAACGATAGAGAGGGTTTGATGACGCACCTAAGACAATCCAGAGTGTAGGATCGGAAGAAGCGATTTCATATGCAGCCTCTAGGAGGCGTTTGGCTTCATCAAATTTTCCCATCTCGGCAAGGAGAGTCCCAAGACTCCACCATCTAAGCATATTAGTAAATACTTGCTGAAATTATGATCAAAGTTAAGCATTAAAGTAGTTATAAAAGACGGAGGAAGTAAAAGATCCTTACACTTCTACATCATTGGGGGTTATCTCAAGACACCACTTGAGGCATACAACGGCCTCTTCACGATTGCCCACTCGTGCGTAGAATGATGATGCCGCAATCAATGCTTCCTTTGACTTAGGCTTCTCGGCCAACATATTCTGCAAAAGTAATTAAAAAGAAAGAATTAATTCATTTTAACATTTTTGTAGCGTCTTTAGTGCAGAACTTTTTACAAAGTTTCCACCATTCCCTCCTCGCACCCATTTAGCATCACCTGCGAGGGAAAATTTGTGAAAACTACTATAACAATGGGTGTTTTTATGATTATCCAAGCAGAACCTGTTAACTTCTGAGCTTTAGAGTTTGGTGTCAACTTTGACAAGCCAAGGTTAACAATGTCTCAATCTACCTGAATAAAAAAGTTGGCCCACGAGAGATTGCCCAACACCTCCGCCTCCTCAGCAAAGTAGCGCAAGTCGGACTGCGTCAAGCCTCCAATTGATGGCATATTCCTGGGCTCATATTCCCCTTCCACAACACAGCGCAACAATTGTCGACCTTCTTGCATGAGGTGAACTTTAAGATCACCTAGAAAGTTCTATAAGGCAATGAAAAAGTCCCATGTAAGCCTCTTTCCAACTGAAATTTCCTGTAAAATAGTATAAAAGTACGAATGTGTACCTGTATGCACCCTTGAAGAGAAGGCTCAGTTATTTCGGAAAGGCATTTCCTAACATCAGCAGCAATAGGAAAGCGTAGGTGGCTCTGAAAGTCCAAATATATGTCCTCTAAAGCTCTAAACTGAAGTGCTTTTGCCTATTAACATTACCGTTCGTTTGGCTCGAACTCAAATGAGCTGGAACATTCATTTACAACACTAAGCCTCTCGAAAGGTGGCCTTTGACATGACAATTAGGTACAAATGATAGAACCAACGTACCTGACATGAAAAAATACATCAGAAAATATTTTGATGACACCATTTTTGAGAGCGTGAATGCACTAAAAGTTAGGCCTTTAATGGAGCATACATTGAGAGTGTTGATTGGCTCTGTTGGAGCAGGCTCCAATCTCTTCAGGACATCTTTCACATCTAACACTGCAGACTCTTCTTTCCGTCGAGGTACGAGCGGTTTACTTAGTTGAATATCGACGCTAATGGAGGCATTGTGCTGATCAAAGTTGATGCCCTCCAGAGAGATATTATCAGCGGTGCTAGATTTTGCAGTTTCCTTTTTCTAGAAGGTCAGAAAAGAAAGGATGGATGATTTCTAAGGGATGCGTAAAGACAGACTTCTAAAAATTAGGTCATTTTACCGAGGTTGAAGCGGCCTTGTCCTTTTTAGCTGATGGATTTGAGGCACGGAGCATATCAACTACGTCAGGAGCAATAGATGGTCCTTTGGTGTCCTATCATTAGTATCAACTATGAGGTGCCGTGTGATGAACACAAATTATGCATGTTCTTGTGGGGATGAAGTAGTGCTGGTCTTGGAAGTGTGGGATAGGTGAAGAGAGAATCGTTTAAGGATGACTGGCAATGTGCTTGCTAGTTCAGGGAAAGTTGCAAAAAGTCTACCCTATCCGCTCTGTCAGGTTGTCATTCAATCAGTAAGTAGTTCAAAATGATTGCGAAAGCAGTGGGGAGCGAAATGCTAATACTTATTCTAGCTAACGTTCTGTCATTCGTATATCCGCATAGAAATTAATATCCATTCGATTTTGTAGACGCAAAGAAAAAAAACCATCCCTAAAGTCAGCTATGGACGATCTTTGCTCATGACACGTTAGTCACCAATGCCACGTAACCCTCGCCTAACAGGGAGCAGAAGAGCTTTTCAAACCTGTCATAGGCCTAAGAGAACACAACTTTTTTAAGTGACTTGATATCTTTATGCTTCTAGAGCACTGCACAGTATTATGACTGACGTATGACCTATGAATGCTACAAATGTTGACATTTTAGTCTACTGACAAAGCAAAACCTTTTAAATGGCCAGTGCTACATGGGGCGACAGTTGACTATTTAAAAAATCTATTGAATTCCAATCCGCATTTGGCCAATTCTACCTTTTGTTCAAATAGTTTATCAACAAAGCGTTTCACTTCATAGGCGCCCCGTACACGAGTAACTGTAAGCTGTAGATAAAATTGGCTTAAATTTTATCCTACCTCCTGGATAAAGCAACTGGGACAGATCCACAAATGCAACACCATGAGATTCATTGAGGCTAGAAAGACACTATAACATAGTGGCTGATGTGGTGGCATTACCCACGAGTCATTGTGCAAAGAACAACCAAATACTTCTATAGGAAGAAATGGGGAGAGGGAAATAGTCTCCTTGAGGCTAAAAAATACTCTAAATAAGGAGCAGATACATTTCGAAGTCCTCGCTGCTGATTACTTGACGCCATTCTTTGTCCCACTTCAATAGGTAGGAAGAGTTTGAAAGCTCGACCTTATTCTCACTAGCGGTCTCTTCTCTGTGGCGTAAATTACCGCCATTTCTGGAGAGCATGTAACAGTAGAAGATTACCTTTCAGACATGCAGCCATCATTGATTGCCAATTTTTCTATCTTAATCGCTTCTGAGATGCTGCAAAGAACCACCTCTTTATCACTCTAAATTGATAAAAATATGGAAGCATTACCGAAAAATCATTTCTGAATGCTGCAACAATCTTGTAATTCCGAACCACAACTTCAGGCATATTTAATAAATGCTCAATTTTTATCTTTGCCCAACCATATGTTAATCTGCTGGCTTCCCCACTTTTTGGTTCAAATATTACTGAAACCTCAAGCTATTTGGTCACTTACAGCTTCTTGCGTACCTGGATATTTCGAGAAGTGTCAAGTTCTAGACATTGGTCTTTAAAAAAAGCGAAATGGTTTGTTGTGCACTCTGGCATAATTATATCAAAACAATATCAGACCATAAACAGCTTGAAAGGCGTCGATAGTAAATTTTCCTATAAGCTTAGGCTTATCTTTTCGACGTCCAGTAGACCCAAGTATTTGGTGTAATGAAACTAAGGTTATTAGGACAAGTAAACCACACTTGTCAGAGGATTATTAATTATCCATTGTAGCCCGGATCGCTCCACATCAATATTGACAGGAAATTTCAACTCAACAGACCCATCTTTATTAGGGCAAAACTTTGGTGTTCTTCCGAATTCATTTCCTTCGCATTCAACTATCATTTCAAAATATCCACACGTGGGCTATGTTATGCCATTAGTTTAGGAGTCTAGCACCAACCAAATTATTCAAGCTGTTTAACAATAATTTTATACTGTCTGTTGAATCTGCCATACTGTTAACTGCCCGGCAAGGCAGTGACCTTGAAAATGTCGTAATCCCACTCCAATCCGACGCGATGCTGATGCAATTCTAGTAAATAAAAACTAACAAAGGCATAAGTAGCCGGTAAAGTTAAAAGGGCTCAAACCTGCTTCTAAAACTTAACTATTTACGCTTTCTTTCAGAAAACCCTTTTAAAGTTGTTGTGTATACTTTAGAAGGCTATGCAAACTAAAATTACGACATTTACTATGCGGTTTTTCCTTATTAGAAAATTATAGGAGTGTATTAACATCAGTTTAAAAAGCAATTTATTTTTAACGTGCAAATAGTGAAAAATTCGTGGATGTTTTCAGAGGACCACACAATTACAAGGAAGTGCAATTTGCGGGCACGGAACATATGGCCCATTCAAATGTCCCTTGAAACAAATGTCAACACATCAATATATAGAGTGTTCTAGAGTTAAACATCATTCAAAAGATACTACTGGCTTCATTTCTGAATTTTTGAATGTACGCTCACTTTCTGTCTTTCGTGAATAATTTTGGGAGGATGACTCCAGGCTCAATGTAATGTAAGTCTTCTGTGCCAAACTACATAAGTTACTCGACAAGCTCCAGTTTGTTTTCTGATATACAGCAGAAAATAAACAATCGTTACTCACAAAAAAATAGATTCGCTACTCCGATCATATTCGATTTGCACAAGTGGAATCACTCCACACAACCCCAAAGGAAGTCAATTAAAGAGTGGTAGAAACGGTTTTAAAAAATCGTATCTTTACTAATTGCAGACATCATTCCATCACACTGGTACTTTTCCTTCACAGGATGTGTAGTGATAGTTTTTATTAATTTCATTGCTTTGTGGTTTGTTCTAGATTATTCAAGTCTGTATTACGGGCCTGGGTCGATCGCAAAGTCTGCTGCTCTCAAGACCAATTGAATATCCGACAGAAGCGCAAGAAGTTTGACACTAGTCACCTGATTAATAGTGGTATCAGAGACACCTTGACCTGTTACTTATCTCAGGCTTCTATGACACCAACGAAGTTGAGTAAGGGCATGACTGCCCCCTGATTTGAGAGCATTGCGGTTAAGTAGACGAACCATCCAACCGCAGCTATTGCAACCTCAAAATGACTAGCACGTTATTCCTATCTGACACCCCTCACGCCAATTTGCATTTCATACCACCATCCCTTGATAGTGGAGGTCTGGTAAACCATTGAACTGCTCCGTCTCATCATGACATTAGTCAAAACAGAACAACTGTCAAAGCATGAATGTGGAATTCCGACTTCTAAAAAACCGAGACGCCAAGCAGCTTACATTAAACATATTTGAATTATTCCAAAGTGAACAAAAATATTCATAAAATACTGCATTTAGTATACACAAAAGGAACCATGGAAAGACATGGGCTATGCAATAGCTCAACAAAGAAAAGAAAGTGCAGGGGGCCTGTACAGTTGTTTCCGCCTTATTAAACAGGCGATATCGTAAAGCGATCAAGAGCGACTGAGGCAAAGAGAAGGAGCCCGATGTCTCGATTAGCTTTGAAGTAAGTGAAGCAGCTTTGTGGATCAGCAAGATTTGTTTTCCATACCTAAAAATAACAAAAGGTAGTGGAAAAAACCACTGCAATCGTCTGCGTGATCAAACACAAAAAAGATAAGCGAATAACACAAAAGACAGGAAATAAATTGAGGCAACTGCTTCCCCCCTTTTATAAAGAAGCACCCATTGTGACTCACCAGGTAGAAGACCCGCATCATGGTCAGCCCAGTACCAGCAAAATAGGCCAACCCGGAACCCGAGGCCAGACCAGTGACAACAAGACAGGCAGACATACCTGTTGCTAATCCGTAAAGCCACGATTTTGAAGAATCGCCAAGGAGAATTGGCATTGACTTGAGACCCAATCTTTTGTCATAATATACATCCTACAAGAAATAACAGGTCCTCATGCAAACACTGAATATGATCATCATGAAACCATACACCACACAGAAGGATTAACGTACTTGAAAGGAGTAGATTGAATCGTAAAGTACTGTCTGGCACACACCTACCAAGTACAAAGGCAGGCATATTGAGAAGTCGAAGGCATGAATGGCACTATATCCCATCAGTGCACCCCAGTTAAGGGTTATACCTACAGCGCTTAATCAAATGGATATTAAGCACATGCCAAGCATTATTTGCGACCAGTACGTGAACCTCTTAAACAAAGGATAGGCAAAGACAGGCCCAAGACAACAGGAGCCAATAAATATAGTCTGTAGATTTAGTTGAAGGAGAATCACAAGAGCTCCAAAAAGCTGCAGAACTAGGAATTTAGCAGCATTGGACATTGAAATAGATCCTCTAGCAACGGGGCGATCTCTGGTTCTGAGGACATTCATATCTATGTCGCGATCGATGATATCGTTGACTGTACACCCCGCACCACGCATCAGAAGAGCCCCAGCTCCAAATAAGGCTAACATTCCACAATCAGGTAAGCACCCAGGATTAGCTGCAATAGCGATGCTCCATGCACTAGGAAGATAGACTAACCAGGTTCCTATAGGTTTATCTAACCGTGCTAGCTCCATGTAAGGATGAGCTTTCTTTGGTACTACATTAAACCATGAAGGAACTTGTGGGGCAACTGAGGACGATAGACGCAGAAGTGAACCAAAAGCACTTCCTGTCACTTGACTCCGCGAAAAAGCAAAGACACGATTTAGTAGCATTGCGCATAACACATCCCAAAGAGGCACCAGTAAATGAGCGGAAACATCAATTTTGAAGCCAATAAAACGAAAGTGACCTTAATGTTCGACTGTTTAATGAATTTTAAGGAGAAAGTATTCAACAGGACTTTTTTTCACATTAGGTAATCAAACTTAATTTGGATTTTAATTTAATTTTACAAATTGACAAACGATTTCGTCAGTAAAAAACGTCGACCACTATTCGTCCGTTATGAATATCACAATGGGTTTTATACAGCACATGTAATAATGAGACTTGTTCGTCCCTCCTGCTGGAGACCTATTCAGTCGATATTCATTGGTGAACACAAAACTGCTTCAGCTTCAATTATCATCACGTCTGGGCACTGCAGAGCACGAAACAATATAACCTTCCCGTGATGTTTTCATCTACTCTCCTCAGAAAGATAACTGCTAAGCTTGGGAAGGCACTGCACCCAGAGTCCAGAATACCGACTTAGACTGACCACTAAAGTGAACACCCCACCCATCACCAGGCACTTGCAGGCCCCGCCTGCGCCGCGCGACAATGCACACTCCCACGCCTGCCGGCCTAGAACCTCAGAACATCCTGCATGACGGTTCACCGACCCCATCCTGGGGCAAAACTAGACGCACGAACACACCAGCGGGCCCACGAATCCAGATCTTGAGCCTAGACCGACTGCGAACCATAGGCATACGCCCTGAGGTGAGTCCCTGCCCCTGCATTCGGAGTCGCATGGAGCCACATGCACGAATGCACTTTTTGTGTGTTTGGTGATATGCAGATAGGCATGCATATGTGCAGTGTGGATAAAAGAGGAGAGTACTAAGCATTTGCTCGAATGTTACCCGCTTCGAACAGATACAGAGAAAATTGTGTGATATAGTGCACATAGAACAAAAATGTAGAACACGGTGTCGTCTGAGTAAAGTAAACAGAGGAAAATGAGACTTGATATACGATTTGACAAGGACGGAGACAAATGAGACGGGGAGATGTTGGGAGGTGGGGATGAGGAAGCAGCGCGAAGTGAGCCAACGTCGGCGAATACGGTCTAAGTAGTTAAGGTGTGTTTTCATTCCGGTAATTCGCAATAAAATGCATGAGGGAGAGCATAAGCAAAAAGGCCAGCCGTAGACATGATCATGTGGTTGTACAAAAAGCGGGCATGTTTGAGACTTGCGCTTCACTGGTCTCTGCTGCGCAACAACATTTCTCTGTACAATATTCCTGCACGAGCACGCACGCACGCGTACAAAATTGAGACATGTAGAGAAGTCGAATATAAGAAGACGAAGTTAATATGTACAGCGTGAAGCGTGGGCCATCGTTATTGTCGCTGTAGCATGTCACACACGCACACATACATGTACACACACCCACCCACATACATTGCTCTACATGCGTGCGACAATTGTTCCAAAATAATCCAACTGTGCTTCCTTCTCGCAGCTCCAATGCGTACGGACCATTCGTGCGCTACGGTCTACTGAGGTGGGGTCGACTAACAAAAAACAACGATTTAATGACATGGAGAGAGTGGATGAGTAAGTGTACGGAAATAAAGGTAAAAAGGACGGTTTTGCGGATGTTAAGACTGAAGGCTGGACCTAGTTCGCGGTGGCAGCGGGCTGAGGTACAGTTGTAGATGGTGGAGGGTAAGCTGAGATGTTCGGTGGAGGGGCACTCACCCACCACTCTCCTCCGCCTCCGCCCACAGCGGCGGCTGCAGCGGCCACCCGCTTATCCTCCTCCATCCCACTGGGCCCCTCCATTTGCCCGTTCGACATGGCGGCCGCAGCCATTGCTGACATCGCTGCAGCCAGTGCTGCGTGGTTTGGCTGCTGCTGATGATGATGATGCGAGCCAGAACCCCCGTAGAAGGGGGGAGGCATCATCTGACCTTCGGCATTGCTGGACGCCTTGACAGGAGGCGTTGGAGCCGCAAAAACGTCTTGTGGTTGTGGTGGTGGAGGGGCATACCCTGCAAACGCTTGATGGTAGTTGGTAGGAGCGAACTCAGAAGATGAACTAGCAGTGCTAACAACGTGCTGCATAGCCGCAAGGTACTGGTGCATCTGTTGCTGCGGGTTAGCTGCAGGAGGCGGTGCAGCCGATGCAGGCTGCTGCATCAGCGATGGTGGTGCCGGTGGCCCGTTGGGCCGCTGAGGCGCACCGAACGGCGGTGGAGGATACGAGGAGAGTGGACGTGCATCGAGAAGCCCTCGTGGTGGTGGTGGTGGTGGTGGCGGACCGAACGGATGGCCCTGTTGAAGACCCTGCAGAGCTGCAACAGCTGCAGCGGTGGCAAAAGGATTCTGGTGTGGAGGCGGCTGTTGATAGCGTAATTGGTGGCTCGGTAGCGGTGGGACGCAAGCCGCTGCAGCGAGAGAAGCCGCACAGTTCCCTAAAAGACCTAATGTTTGTGGATTTTGCACGTAGCTGGTATTGGTTTTCTGACCAGTTCGGAAGTCGAAAGATGTATAGCTCGGTCGATAACCAGCATTCCTACAGTGGAAAAAAGAAGCTTGACTGTTCCAAAGGTCATAAATCTTTAACTGCTTGCTGAGTCACAGGATATTCAGGAGCATATGACCTGCACACCGTTCTGGGCACACAAATGGAAACCTTGCTGACTCAGAGTGATGATGGAGTTATCATGGCGAATGAGACTACCCCAGAAAAATGTCAAATATATGTCCATAAACGATGAGCTTCAAGGCTCTGAGCACGTCAGGAAAAGGAAAATGCAAAATAAACAGCTACCCGCCCAGATAGTTAATAAGTGGTTGTGAAAAACTGGCAAAACTACACAAACGGAAGGTTTGCGAAACTCAAGCAGTTTAAACAACAATTTTTAGGAATTAGTTGGCCACTTCTGATTCAGCAGGAAAAACAGAAAACACGCTTTAATATCAAAGCTAATGACAATACGCAATCCGAGCCCGTTATGCAGCTGCATGAACTGCTAAGAGCACCAGAGGCCGGTTACATATGCCCTGAGGAGATGATAGCAGACGAAAGAGCAAGGCGTAGGTGAAACCCTAACCTTCTATTCGGAGTGCCACTGCCATAGCGTCGACCGTTGGAACCGAGAGGGTTATTACCCGCAGCAGTACCGGAGACGCGTTGATCGAGCCAGATTGGCACGGGCTGTTTGGCCTCACGTAACAGTTCAACCAGTTGGTGCGCTACATTCTGGTTTCGGTCACAGAAAAAGGAGGTGGCCGAGCCCGGCTGACCCATGCGACCAGTGCGGCCGATGCGGTGTACATACTCCTCTATGTCCGAGGGCAGGTCAAAGTTGATTACGTGCTTTGAACATTAAAAAAGTAAACAACGAGATGGCCAGGTAACGAGGCTCCTCTACCGCAGAACAGCCTCTTGTCCTCTTTGTGACTCACCAAGGCCACCTTAACCAAACAGCCGACTGGATATGAGTAATCAAACGAGTCAGCATTTCACATTGCCCGCTAAGTTTGACTGGATTAAAATTTGAATTGTAAGCCCTCTATTGACAAAAAATTGTGCGTGTACTGCCTTTCAGGCGAGAGCAATCAAACGGAAGCTGCTACCAACATTGCGAAGCCGCAGACTAATTAATAAATCTGAAGCCTAAGCAGAACAGTCGTGAAAAAAACTTGAACAGCGAAAGGGGACTGTCAAGCAAATTACCGCAAGAATATTGTTTTTAATCTACAATGGAGCTCGGAAAAAGTGAGGACGACACTCAAGGATAAGCCACCACATTTTAGACGACTGAGTAATTATAACAGTAGATAAAACTGGCCTAGTGCACAATAGTTGACCCTTCTTGCTAAGCCTTTCTCCATTGGCCACCTGGTGTGGACATGTGTGGTCACTAACTCATGACAAGGGGATATCCGCCAAGGCGCAAAGCAAAAAAAAATCCGCGTCCGATAAATTGACAGGGGAGGATAGCGGACTTTAAGCGCACCTGAGTAGCTAGAATTGACAAGGCCTACAATGGATTATTTTTATGGTTGGTGATCAAAAACACGATCCGCTATTAGTAGGGGAATTTTCCAATTGTCAAGGCACGCGTAAAGGATAAACCTAAGTCAGTAATTGTCATAGATAGTAGTGAAATGGCTAGGAAGAGAAGGAAATAGCCACCTTGACATTTGGGATATCGAGACCGCGAGCAGCAACAGCAGTTGCAATGAGAACGGGAGTTCGACCAGAACGGAACGAGGAGAGTGCCCTCTCTCGATCAGCCTGAGGTCGATCGCCGTGAATCGCGGCGACAGGAAATTGGAGACGGCTTAGATAGTTTGCCAGCAAATCGGCACCCCTTTTGGTTTCCACAAAGACCAGAGTAAGCGCCGCTGGCTCTAGGTAGAACAAGAGATGCGATTAAATCGACGCGACTAGTGCACGTGTGAGGAAATTCACCGATCTAAAGGAACCTGGGAGTACAGCGAACGAAGATAATACAGAGAAAGGTGAAATAACCTCCCCAAACTCATTATCAGGATAAGTGTCGAGGCAATACACGCGACGTGTCACATAAGCAAAGTGGTAAGCGTCCCACAAATTCCCATTTCACAAGAGACACACCTATCAATGGACGTGATTGAATGCTTGTGCCATTACCTGTAACTTCTTTCTAGTGTCTGAACACCTACGTGCGATGGGGACATCTCGCCCAAACACCTGCGTATAATTAGCAAGACGGCCTGCACCACCCATATTTTCACCGCACCCTGAAGCCGCTAATGCTGTTGATTCATACCGAATCATGTCCTCATTTTTTTTTGAAAATTTGCACATCCACTGAACCACGATAATATATTCTATCACTAGCAGCAAGGTAAAGATTTAAGTAAGACTGCAGGATAGAATTGCCTTGAAGAGGAGGTTAGACTGAAGAGCCAAGAGTGCTGAATGCTCTAAACGAGATGTATCCGAACAAGGCAACATCAATTTTCAGCCTAATGCGAGAGAAAAGAATAAATTCTACAACCTCGCGCAGTACTTGGTGCATTTTTTTGTTTAGGGCAAAAAAGATTTGTTATGAAAACGGACCTTTAAACAAATAGATGCTTGATTGTTCTTACCCTTTTCCTTGAGGATACGAACCAGCCGTTCAGGTTTATCTCTATCTTGTATGTAGAAGATTTCTTGGGAAATGTTTTCACTAGTGCTCCCCACACGTCCCACGGCCAAAAAAATGTAGTTTCTCAAAAAGTCCTTTGCCAATGTCTATAGCAAAATGCAGTGCTTGATGTGAAGAGGCATTAAATGCAGAACAGGGATATAACACAGCATTCCAGCGTTCAACAAATAGCAAGTATGAATAATACAGACGGGATGACCAGAACCAGTGAGTGCCAATACTTTGAAAAGACTTTTTGTGCACTCATGAAATCTTTTTCTTTAATGATACCCCTTGGAGGAGGTAATAATTAATTTGATCACTAAGTTCATGCACGTATTTACGCATCTTCTCCAAAATCAAAAAAAAGCGAACCTAATGCTAATTGATAAGACTTCGTTTACAATTTAAAGAGAGGATTTGGATCTACTTAGAGAATTTCTGCATGAGAACGGAGTAGGTGTCCATTGTAGTGGCCTATGCCAACTATGGGTAACAGGGCGGCCACCGTGACCCCGTTGGGAACACGGCCGATTTTTCGCCGCCTCAGTATTGGACTGGAAGTATTGGACTGGAAGTATTGGACTATACAGGCTAGGCATAGTGCTAAACGGCTCGATTTCAAAGCGATCGGCAACTAGGATTAGTATTATTATTAATTAGTGCTTTATTAATCATTAATTTCAGTCCACCGCCTGCAGGGTTGAAAGTTTCATGGAAAAGGGTTGTTTAATTGCTTTTCAGTAATAAAATGAGGGAAAAACTGCTCTTTACTCTTCTGCGATTTAAACAATATGCATCACGACAAATAAAAGAGCGATTTGATTCCCCAACAGACTATTCATGCATTCATCCATTCAATTCGACCTGTTTATCAATTTTACAACAATAAGGGTCAGACAAAAGAGCTCAAAGAAAAAAATCGAGCGGAGAGTACGTAGGGAGAGCATGCATGCTGAAAAGTGGTGTGAGGCTAAGCTTGCAGTAAGACTAGATTTAGAGCATCAAGGAAAACATAGTAAGGCTACAATTGGAAGATGAAAATAATCTGAAATTGGCATAGTTCATTGCATAAGAAAAGAGAAAAAGACTAATTCCACAAGTCCCACAGGACGGAAGCATTATAGGAGCCCAACCAACCTGTATTTCATTTGGAAATGTGGCAGAGAACATTAGAGTCTGCCGCTGGCTGGAATCGGACATCCCATTCTGCTCGACAATCTTGCGAATCTGTGGCTCGAAACCCATGTCGAGCATACGATCTGCCTCGTCCAAAACAAGGAATCTAAATTTACATCAGCACATGAAAAAAACCGACCACTGTCCCGACCCCCATTCGCCGAATTTGACGGATGGGGAGATTATAAACCTGCGCGCGTCTAGACCACCTCCATCTATGCAAAAAAAAATACATCTCAAGGGTGCATTTATAACTTTCATTTACCTACTTCAGTACTCGTGAGCCAAGATTGAAACAATCAAGATGGCTATCAATATCAGGTCTGTTAATAAAAATGGTGAGTTTACGATAAAAGTTTCCGCAAACACGAGCAGCCATAAAACGATAGGAAACCGAGCCAAAAATAACCACATGCTTTAAATTGGGTTGCACTAAAGACAAAGGAGGCATTTTCGTTCAACACACACCACCACAACCAGGCCCATAACTGGATAACCTTACTTGACATTCTCCAGGGTGACCTTCTCCCGCCCAATTACATCGACGAGACGGCCAGGGGTGGCAACAAGAAGATCGCAGCCTCGCGAAAGATCGCGCAATTGATTGTTTACGGGCGCACCACCGTAGACCACACAGGGCTTCAAATCCGAACGGTAGGCAAACCGACGAGCCTCGTCAAATATTTGGCAGGAGAGCTCTCGCGTAGGTGCAAGAATTAGACAGGTTGGACTAGCCACACCCGTTTGCACAGATTGGTTTCCTTTTATTTTCTAAAATAAAGTAGAATTTCATCCCGAATTGTACGTAAACTGTGCAAGGGTGCCGTCCATAGAGGCCTCAATGGGAAGATTTCAGGCCACAATTTCAACATGGGAGGTTCGTTTCGCTAGTCTAAGTGCTCTAATTTTGGAATGAGAGGATGTCTAATTAGCATGAATCAACACAGGATCAGGTCAGACATTTTTGTAGGGCAATGCTGCATAATAGCGAACTACCAAGCTCTCATGAAGTAAGAACACAAAGCTGAAGTGTCAATCAAGGCCAGATGACGATGAAAGATTCGTTGCAGCGTATTGAACAAGGCTGAGAGTCCAGAGATAATAAACAGCAATCAGGGAACAGTGACACTAAACAAAAACTATGAGAAGCAATTTTGCATTTATAAGAAAGTTACTAGCAAATTGAATAAATCCAAATTTCCTACTTTCCAAAAAACATGAACTGAAGTGATACTTCTAACCACTAACTGAAACAGAGTAATAAACTCGCTAAACATGCTTGAACCTAAACTTCCAAACAGGAGATACGTGGGAATGTAAATTTTTGCGACACTAACCAGGTGCATACAAAACAAATGGCTACTATGCACAAAATCTACCTGTTCCTAAGACGAAAAAATAAAAAAAAAAACTGCGGAAGGGATACGAGTTAGTAATAAAGCCAACAAGATAATGGTTACGCACAGGACTGTGGTTACAAACTAGGCCAAGACAACACGCGAATGCAGATCAAAAGACATTTGCCGACAGCAACGACACCAAAAAACCCAAAACCGCTAAAAATAGCGTCTCGTATCAGACCAGACATCAAGATAAGTTAGTTTGGCTGCTGCCAGCGTACTCCACTTAGGTGCCACGCTAAAGTGCTTATAAAGTAGACATCACATGCTTCCCTTAAAGAAGACAGTGACCTCAATTTCACAATTAAAACCGAAATTCACTTCTCCTCACACTGCACTGAAGAAAAAACTCACGGAGTCATCTCCCTTTTCCCCTCCTTTCGAACTGCCCTCAAGCATCATATGAAGAAGAGGTAGTAAGAAAGCGGCTGTCTTTCCGGAACCCGTCTGGGCACAGGCCATAAGATCACGTTTAGCCAACACAATTTGAAGAGCGTATTTCTGTACCGGTGTTGGATGGACATACCGAGCACGCTCGATGTTATCCATGAGGACCTTATGCAACTGCACATCATTGAATGACGTCAATGGATCGACAGCAGTCCAGTCCGGCCCCGACTGTTTTACAGGGATACTATCATAGAGTTCTAAGTTGATATCAGCTTTGGGTGTGCTGTTACAGAAAAGCTCTTCTTCGGTTTTGAAAGAAAAGTTCCAGGGTCCTGAGGAATAGTTATTCGTGTGGCCGTTGTGAGAGGCATTGACACTATTATTCAGACGATAAGACCGGCGTTGATAACCACGATTGTTGGCATGCAAGTGATCAAAGCGACCGTTTTCAGGTGGAGCACCGAAAATGCCGATTCCATCGGACGGTTTATTCGCTCCGCCCAGTGCCGCGGACATGAACCAAGGAGCAACATAAGAGTAGCCATTAAACGGCTGCCGTTGAGGCGGAATATCGGGTTGAAATCGGCCAAATCGCGGTGGCGTCCCGCGTTTGACCTGGTTTTGCGGATGGTTAAATGGCTTGCTGATAAACTGATTGCCAACATGAAAGTAAAATGGCCCATCTCCAAATCCCTGAGGAGTTTCATTTAGTTTCAGCTGTTGGAACTGAAAAAGTTTGCAAATTCTGGAAGTTTAGTGCATGGAAAGCAACCCACTTATATCGACAAATTAGTCAACCGACATATGCCCATTTCCGAAGCGATCTCATAGGTTGGCATCATAACTAAACAGTATTTTGACAGAATTTTTTACTTGTTTATAGTGAACTTAATTGCTACGAAGGAGCTAGTAGTTAACGCAAACTGAATGACGTGGATTTATTCAAGAACTGTAATTAAACGGAGAACACAAAATCCACAAAAGATGGCAATTTAGTAAATGGTTAGAATAACCAACTGACACTAGCATCCAGCCTTTCCATGATCAAAATAGGCAAACGTCCGTGATTGAGGAGACCTACGCTATATGCAGCAAACTCAACGGGCGAGAATTAATTAGGAACCATACCCGCCGCCAAAATGGACACTAGGCAAAAAAGAAATAATTAAAAATCTAGTGATATGAAGCGATTTTGTTCAAACCAATTAAAAAAGATTCTTTTTTGTAAGAGTTCCAATCTTAGATCACATAGACACTTGAATGCTAAGCAAACTAGAGTGGCTTGATTTTTTGCTTAAATATGTCTTTAACTACGCAAGCACTTCAGTGCGGAGGGATTGTACTACCACTCGATGGCGGGATAAGCAGTTGTTATATTGTTCCTGCCCAAATAGTATATCTTCGTCTACCGTGCTTAAGCATGCAACTATTCCAGATAGTACTCGAAATACCATAAGGGGCAGTGGCAAGCGATCTTCAAAGGATGGATAATTTGAACTCTAGAACTAGGTGCCACACTTTAATAGGGTAAGGGCTCGTCTATCATGGATGGATAACTGTGCGAAGACTCCCAAAAGAAAGGTTAGTTCGGCGTCAGCATTTAGCAGTTAGCATAGTTCTGAGTTAGCGAAATTGCTATTCAGAAATGTAATGCAAGGAAAGCTAAGACAGCTACCAAACAAGCGATGCCTCTATTAATACTTTGTTTGCTTGGACCACCGGTTCCGATGACTTAGGTGGCCATATTTTACTAGCCGCTTGGCCGGCCGCCAGGCCGTGCCAGCAGTCCCCAATCTCTTTGTTTTCAGAGTATATGCTCTGCTCAAGTACTGTGCCTTCTCTCACCTTAGAGGAAGTCTCGGGATGCTACACCTCTTTGGCCTTTCTATTAGCATACAAGATGATGAACAGATGGCTAAGCATCATTGAAATGGGAACAATATAGCAAGGAGAAGCAGATATTAACCGCTAGCAACGTGATGATATCTTGGGTCAAATGAGACTGCTTTAATATCAATTTTTAGCAGGCATCCGCAATAATAAGCGTCCTCGTTAAGAAGTGTAGTCTAATCATGTGAATTTAAAGCCGGTTTGTGCACCATGACCGATACAATTCACAAGTGGGACAAGCTTTTGATAAAGTGGAATTACGAAATCGTACTTTGACAATTAGTTCGATCAACTTCTAGCACAAAGAGATTGACTAACTGCTGGTGTAATTCGACACCGGTGCGGATGATAACCATATAGGGTATCAGAGATGATATATAAATTGGAGGTAGCGATTTTGACGACCCGATTTTTTTTCTTAAATGCATAATTTATTGTGTCGGTCGCCGCAGGCTTACCTTCTTTAAGGGATAGTACGGTCTCTTAGCAAGACCATTAGCATCACATCCCTTCTGTAAATTAACACTACATATTTCGCTACGGTTCTTCGGTTTTTAAGATTGGTAGGTGGGCAAAGTTTGCTAACACACTTAAATGCCTGTTTGCTTGAATGTATCTCTGGAATTAGTAGCAGTTAATTTGCTTAACCTGCATTATGGTAAAACGAACTTTGAACCGCTGCAGCATTAACGATATCAAATAAAAGACACCCTCATCTAACCCGTCTACAAATACCAGAGGTGAAAACGAGAAGTATTTTTACTATCGCAGTAGCAGATCTAGTCTGACAATCTATCTAATTTCATAATGCTTCAAAATTTAAGAGCTTACTGTAAGTTGGATGCACGAATACGAAGTTGTAAGATATGGTTAAAATACACCATCATGTAAAGTTAAATATGCGCTTTGCATTAAATATATGTAATGTGGGTTTATTCAAAAATGTCTTTTGGATGGTAGTAGGCCGGGTTAAGCCAGCCTCATATCTGAGCCCACTATTCATGTTTTAAGGGTGTCACAGAAGAGAAGCACAATGCTTGCATTTCTTTAAATGAACTTTTTAAGTGAGCGATGACAGTTCAACTTAAAACTCGTCCTTGAGGGGCAGACCGACACCGACGCCTTTATTTTCCAAGACGTCAAAGGTGTCTCAGGACAATTAACCGTCTTGTACCAGGGTAGGTGGCAGAGAAGGGAAACAAGGAAGTCCATACCAGAATTGAGTAATCTGTTACAAATAAACGTGAAAAATATTTGGGATTAAAAATAGTATTAAAACATGGCTCCATTCGGCCTTGAGCCAATGTGCAATACTTTATTCCTTCGCGCTGCCGGTTTTGGTCACTTGGGTGGCGATATTGTACTAGCCGGTCGGTTGACCTCCGGACCACGCCAGCAGCCCTAATCCCTCTGTTTCCAGAATTTATGCATTCCATTTAGTACTATACATTCTTTTACCTTAGAGGAAGTCTCGGGACGCTACGTAATGACCTGCAATATCAACTGCTTAGAATGCACTTTTTGCGAAAAGTTTCCAGGTTTAAAATAACAGTATCGTTGGTAGTCATGCTTTCACAAGCACAACGTCCAGAAGGCTTCTTTTAAAAAATCCTAAATCCTAAATACAATTTTTAAGCATAGCCACTTATATATGCGTTGATTAATTGTTTTCAATGAGATTAGTCGTTTCACACTTTAGATCAAACATTTTTTGGCCTTTTTTAGGAAAACGTTGCAGTTTATATATTTTTATAATATTTAGAGATATTTTCTTTCTTATTAAAGAGTCAGCCACTTCAAACTCCTATTTGTTTGTCTATACCAACAGCGATAAAGGCAGTCTTCATCATTCGTCAGGTTGGAATGGATCAGGTGTCGGCTGTCACGGACCCTCTCATTCAGTTTACGAGAGCTTCGATCCACTTCTTTCATCGATGCACCAAGCCAGATCGGAAGGGTAAGCTCTAATACCAGCAATTACTAGCTTAGTACAGAATTCAAGAAGAATGCTATTGCCACAGCTGTTGGATTCCTGGCTATGGGTGTCCTCGGATTTATCATCAAGCTCGTGTTTGTGCCCCTCAATAGTATTATTGTCGGTGGCTAGGTTGTGATTTATTAAAATTAGTTGCACTGTGCCCTTTTTCCTTTGTTTATGCCTGGTGGTGGGATCGTAAGAACTGGTATCCATCGCCTGGCGCCCCAATCGTTAGTAGGTATTGATAGATATGTTTTGAAATCATGTTTGCAGATAAGTATCAGATAGAGTTAATTCACAACACAGCGACCTGCGCTCTAGATAAAAATGCACGTGATACGAGTCAAGATATGGAGGGAGTTTTGTGATAGCCGTCATTCAGGGGACCCGATCCCGGATCCAAACTAAATTGTGGTCTGATTGGAGAAAGGCTCTGTGGTGGGCTATAACAGCCTGGGATCTGGTGGGATTTGGCTTTGCGACGCCATAGAGCGGCAAACGGACGAACAAGAGAGTAGTTTCTTGGTGGAGGTGGTTGCATTGGTGGGCCTGCGGTGCTCTCCACTGTTGTACTGAGCTCGTTTCTCGCGTCGGGATGAGAGAAGAGGAAGTCTGGAATATACGGGGGTAGACGTAAGCGGCAAAGGTGGTGTGAGCAGGTGGAGGGCTGCGGTTGCTGACTCACCATTGGTAGAGGATGTGTCCGAGCGAAGTTTGGATGACAAGTCCTGGAGGGTGCCTTTGTTTTGCCAATCAGAGTTGACCCTATTGCACCCATCCTCGCTAGGACGAGGACACGAGCTTGGCTGGTCATCCACAAAATCCTCGCCAGTAAAGAGCGAAAAGTCGGTGGAAAGATCGAAGAGACGAATGCTATTACCATTGCCTTCACCTCCAGAACAGCATCTGGATTTGTCGTAGCCCAGAGCGGTCAGCAGGGCATTAATGTCTGCGGGCTGCTGCAAAATCAGACCTGTTAGATCCTCAATTCGACTCCAGCGATGCTTTCGTTCCTGCATATCTGCCGTGACATTTTCGAGGACTCGTCTAAAAGAATTAAAATTAACTTGTAGCTTTGTTCACAACCAAAATATTGATGTTTTGAATGCAGAAGCCATTTCTATGGACTTCCATAATACCTAGTGCTAGCAACTTGGTCACAGACCAACAGTAAAATTGCATAATTTAATCAAATTGTATTCTGCCAGGCTTGATTTGCATAAAGTTGTTGGTAAACAGCGGCTGTGCATACCGAGCGGCGTTTAATTTCGAGTCGACATCATCCAAATTGTCCGAATGTATAAGCCGGACCGAACCCACAAGTGAGGAACGTTTCCTTCGCACGCGATCACACTGTAACAATAACATATGAAATTACGGTTAGGAAGTACGCACCAACATGGTGTTTGCAATGTTAAAAATGGTCAAAAAACTAGCACAGAACGTTTACTACGAGAAGAGGAAGAGCGTACAGCCTCCTTAGCAGTCATAAGTTGTTTCGCAGCAGCGGAACGCTTCTCCCAATAATGCCTCAATTCTAATTCATGAGTCATTTGAAGAAGGAGGGCTAGTTCTGTTGCGGGTGCCTCGATGGGGCGTTTAGCGGCAAGAGCAGCAGCGGCGGCTGCAGCAGCTACCGATGCAGCCGAAATTCGCTCTGACCCACCGATGTAGAATGAAGCATGTGCAGGTAGCACCGGTGAAGCTGACCACTGTCCACCACCGATTTGAGATTCAGCTACAGTTCTTCGGGGAAAGAAGGATGATTCACTGGGCTTGCGTGTTGGTGGCTCCGTTCTGCTATGCTTAGCCGAGAGAACGGACTGAAGAGAAGATGATTCCCAGGGTTAGAAGGAAAAGTCAAGACCTGGAGGGAGTAAGTGTAAAATTTGCGCACCATTTGCTCCGAACTACGGCCCGAGTCAGAGTGGTGGAAGAGGGCTTCATCGTCGATTTGAACTGAACGACCCATAACCGTTCTGTTGTTAGTACATACTGAAGATTCAGCCTCCTTCAAATCCAGTAATCTGTAAAATGAATGCTGTAGTAAAAGACTAAAAATAAACTTCTCCTAGCATCAAACGAAATTAAGTGGTGTAAACTACAAGAGGGAAGGGTGAAGAGGAGGTGACAAAAGAGCCTCACTCCTGCTGCAGTTCCTGAAGAGTTTGTTCAGCCCGATAGAGCCTGTCATAGTTGCTGGAGGTAGCGCTACGTAGACGTTGGGTATAGTGGTGATTGAGTCCTATGAGGGTGATAATAAATGCAACTGCGACAACCAGTGTCGAGATGAGGGGCATATCCTTGCTGAGGTGAACAAGGAGGCTACTAGCTGCGGCCACGGTTGAGAGGTTTTCTAGCATTGAAGGATGGCAAAACGTTGAATTAGAGGGTGAGAGAAGGGAGGAGGATGAGAGTACAGCGCTCGCCAGGAGTGGCAGGCATAAAGTGAACAAGTTCCGCGATGGCACACTCATCACTACGGACTTTGAACGGTTAAGAATAGCGAATAATGTATACATTTAGGCAAGTGCGCGCGAGAGCGACATGGAGAGGGAGGCCTAGACACGCTTCAAGTGCACTGTAATCAGTGTGGTGGATGGGAGAACACGGCGATTATGCCCTTGTATAGGTGTGGATGGAGGGAGGGAGTGAGGGAGGGAGGGAGGAAAGGGTAATTAAAAGTACCTGCAATTGACCCCAATCGGCACAAAGGATGATCTGTTTTAGAAAATTCATGGTAGGTCTCGAAAATTTAAAAGTTCCGCTTAAGAAGGAAAGGAGGAAATTATCCTTCTTTGTTAAGTTAAGTAACATTCCTAAGTCGCAGAACAAACATTAATAAATGCACTTTGTAATAAAACCATGAAACACTGAAATTCAGACGTACTTTTAGGGGGACCAAAAAGAATGAGATCCATGGCTTTGAGTGAAAGTTTCCGACGATGAAGGGAGTTCTTGATTCCGAGTTCATCGGTAAGGAACTTCATGTTTCGAGAAACAAGACTACAAGCGAAAGCACATGCAGACTGTGAAGTAGCAAAGTCAAAAATTACTCAAAGCTAATCTTGGAGAGGATGCCATTTAACGCCAAATAATATGACCCTCACAAACCAATAGAAATAAAGCGGGAAAGCGTTAAGCCCTAATTTGCAAATGTCCTACCTCCCGAAGTGATTTTTAGAAAAATATGCGGGACTAACGAAAAAAAAAATACGTATAGCATCATCGTGAAGAGGGGACGCATCACATTAAAATCAAATAACAAAAAAGAATGAAATATTCGTGCATCACTGATATTTCCAAGCAATCTTCTTTCAAAAGATACTCCAATGAAATGGGCAACAGTTTCGATGGGCATTGAAGCTCTCTTGTACAAAACACTTCAATACATACGCAAACCTGTGTGTGCATGGAGGTAAAAAAAATGAAAAAGGCTTTTATTTTAAAGTCTCAATTGTCACTTAAGAAGCATGCACTCGTCTTTGGGTGGGTGAAACATTTCGGATAAGTAATGAATTTGCTTGTAGATATTGCAGCGCAAGCAAAAGCTGAGAGGTCACGTATACACAGCACTGAAAGCATCAATGAGAGATGGGAGCAATGAACACATACTGTGGATTAAAAGCAATCAATTGCAACGTCACTATTATGGGGCGTGCATCAAATTCACTGTACATAAAAAATGAATACAATCATGCTTATTTAAATGGGAAAAAACTAAATCAAATAATTTTTCGACCTAATTATGGGGTCAAAATCCGAAACCAGAAAAGCCATATTTAAGTGATTAATTGAGTTCGGTGTATGAGAAGGCAAATTGAAACCATCCTTTAGCGGAGAAGACTTCCAGGAAAAGTTAGAGTATAATTTTGAATTTGGATGAAGTAGAGACTCACTTTACAAAATGCCTAGAGGGAATGAGAAAGCATTCAAGTGAGATGTCATGACGGGAGACAATGCTACTACAAATAGGGCAATGCGAAATGAAGAAAAGGATGCAGGGGCAAGCAAATGGTTATCAGCCTCACATCACGTGCTATACGACAGCAAGATTTAAATAGGAAACGAAGCGTGCCTACTGCATAAGTGAATCCCGGAGAGAGGAGGACACATGAAAGTGTACAAAATGAGCTAGGTGTTAGATTTGTGGATGTAAAACCCACCGAGGTATAGATTCTCCATCCACCTTGTATTGCAAGAAAAGGTCGCCGTATTCGGGGAGTTCTACATGTTCTGATACCCATCGAACAGTCTCCGCGACAGTCCAATTATGTGCTAACATAAAGGTACGGCATGGTAAGGTGATATGGGTAACACATTGAGAACCGCAGGTGAAATTAAGAGCAAAAATAACGGTAAGAATTATGATTGGACACTGCCAATCATAACGGTCTGGAGTACCATATATGCACAAATTCCAAAACACAGTTAGAAAAATCCACACCCTGGATGTCGAAGTCCAGTCAAAACAACTTCGGTGCTTATTTCGGGTTCACGTACCGGGATTCTTGCGCCAGGCCACCCACAAGTCGAGAAGGCTTATGATACCATCCTCTTGACTGAGATCTCTTTGGTTGAACTGATCGACTGGGTAACTAAGTTTGTCGCCCAGAAACTGAAAAAAAGCATGAAATGTAACTTTGTGAAGGAAAGGTGTAATGATCCCATCGGTAATAAGCTACAATTTAAAGTCCAATCTAATTTGTCAGAGGCCCTAAAGAGTGGATTTAGTAATTCAACTTTCCAGCAATTCCAAAAAAAAGAATGCATAATAACGTCTTTGTAGCAAGAGAGAATCCGACTCTCAAAATTTCATGCTTTCCAAGCCCTGATATGAACTTGCACGCTTTCTTCCACATAAGTTCATAAAACATCAAAATGTGATTTTACGAGACATGAATGACCACAAGCAAATTTGTTCTCTGGTACAAGAAGAGAACCGCACTTTCCTTCCTTGCACAGGATCAATATAGTGGTCCAGTAAATTAATTTCGTCATGGATCTTAACGCAAAAAAACTTCAAGTCTTATATAGTACAAAAGTTAGCATTGTGTCTAGCTCACTTAATGATAAGACGAAATCAAAGATTATGCAAACTTAATGGATATAACCCGACGTCCTTTAATATAGCGAGAAAATTATGCTCCATCAATATTGGCAATACCAATGATCCGACATCTCTGCATATGAATGGCGAAAAAGCATTTGCCTGAGGAAAGTGGCACTGAACGAGTAAATTCAACCTCTTGGTAACATGATTCACCTTAATCACGTATAAATAGAGATTCCGTTGAAAAGGAGTATTCTCCTTGAGGTTCAAAGATAAAGACGCATGGTAAAACAGAAGGAAACAAGCCTCCACTATGCATTTAATGAGAATATCAAGCACTTTAACTGCGGAATCAGGTATTATCCCTGCTTGAAAAGGACTAGGTACGCGAAGAAGGACTTTACTATGCATAAATGTAGTGATGGTTCTAACTCACAAGTAGTGCTTCAGAAAAGTCGACACCACCGCTGCTATCTCCATCCAATTGACTATGCAAATCGGCAATAGCTTCGAATGCCAGTGTTTTCTTATGACATCGTGAAACATCGTTAGCATTAGCACATGATTCTGAATTGCATGTTTCTAAAGAGTTGATTATTAAGAAAGAAACAAACCTATGATGCTTAAGAGAATCAGGCAAACTTGAAAATAAATCAGCATGGACTACACAGATGATAGCATCAGGTCTTAAGGGTGACAAAATAAAAGCACACAAAAATTGACCAATGATAAGTCAGAACTGCCTTCTCCCATTACATTGATTAAATTCAACGGCATGTAAGCAATGAATGGCATTAATTAAAGCATGATCTTTTATGGAAAGGCAATGAACCCAAACATCCGCTTTGCAGAGCTCCACATATTTGGAAAAACAAATAAAGAAGGGGGTTGTGCTGTAATTTAGATAGTTTGTTTCCAAGCTTCTAAAGAGCATTAATGATTTAAGCTTTTTGTAGAGTTTCAATGCAAACAACATAAAATGTGACTCGAAATTTAGAGTGCACCCAGATGGGATCATTCGTTATGATTGGACTTTAGGTTGCAATAGAATAAACTACCTTGTAGCATACATAATTGCAGCCGCGCTCTCCCCTCCCTTTCAGCACCCCTGATAATACAACGCTAGGTGCTTTTAGGCAACTTTATTAGAGTCGCAGAACTATTGCTTGGTGGTGAATTAGTGGCAACTAAGAGGAGAGCCCCTTTACGTTCGGAGAACCACCATGCTCGCCCGCAACCAGGTTCAAAATAGTCCTCCTGCCGTCCCCGGCGCTATCCTCGTCGGTTACCTTAAAGTATGCCATGGAGCGTAGACTTCATCTTCGAAATCAACCGACAGTGCACCTTCACAAGGTCGAATCTTGTAGTGGTATACGGGGTTATACATCGCGGATGCGGTAGTTCGTGGGTCCGAGAGCCCCCACTACAAGGATGGGAGTCACTGTTTTAAGGGTGATAAAATTAACGGCGACTCCCGAATGGAGTAGTGGGCCTGAATATTTGGGCAAGATCGCCTTAGTGGTAGACGTTGGATCGACTGTGCTTGTCGTATCGGAGGAGACTCTCAGCGGCCCATGAGCATCTTGAACGGTGAAACACCAGTTGACACGTGGACTGTAGCCTTATATGCCAGAAGAGCGCGTTCCAGGTTTTAATCTCAATCTCTGGGTTGTGCTTTCTTAGCAAAGGCCTTTTTTAGTCCTGTATGTCGCGACTCGTTCTTTCCACCTGTCCGTTGCTCTGGGGATGTCCAGGCGTCGTTCGTGTCTTTGAGGTTCTGAAGGTCTTGCATAGTTTGGCAAAAAGTCGGCTTTGTAATTAGGATCTTGATTGCTATGGACCGATCCTGACATTCCGTATTGACAGACCCACCGATTAAATGCAATTGGTGCAACCGTTTTAAAGTTTTACAACTGCATGGGTTCTGCGTCGGCTACTTTCGTGAAGTAGTACGGATCGCCTGATCATGGAGAGCAACGTGGAGTCCAATGTGGATGCATAAGGTTTGACCGGCGGCTGAACGTTCGAATAAGGGATGTCAGGCGGAGTTCCTGACGCTTTCTGGTTGCGACCTCGAGCAGCTAACTGAGATCGTTGGTCTTCATGGCGTGAAGTTTCGCCGGAATGGGTGGTGATAGGACTCCTGCCCTGAAATAAACCGCCACTTAGTTAGTACCACTATTGTGTAGTGTGCCCCGAAAGGCTCTTTCTGCTAGGAGTTGCAGCTTTCAAGCGTACTCTCCGTCCACCCCGATGGAAGAATTTCCTAGAAAGACTGCTCTGGCTGGTCAATGACGAGTTGAGCCGGTATCTCGCAGCATTGGTCAATGCCATAGTCGTGAGAGACCCCTGCATCCACTGCTTCCAAGAATGACTTTAGTGAAAGTGCGTGGAGGATCACCGAAATTCTTTGCCGCTAAGGTTACAAGTGGATGTTGAGCCTAACAGTTCTCATCCATTTCCCAAGTTTATGTCCTATTTGAAGGGGAGGGGAGGGGGGAGATCCCACCGATGCCACCATTGTAGGTGTTGCCTTCTTCTCCTCCTTTTCCTTTTTAGCACCATGATAAGATAACGTTAGATGCTCTTAGAGATCTTTATTGTAATCACACAGCCGATACTTGGTAGCGAGTCAGTGACAACTAATAGAAGGATCTCTGTGCCCGAAGAACCACCTTGCACACTCGCGACCGAGTTTAACATTATCCCTTCGCCTCTCACCTGCAAGGCCATTTCTTAAATAAAATAAGTACTACGAACACAATCCCAAACCGAAAAGTTCTAAGTACTTTTTTAATCTAACACATCTACATACCAATCGGTAATATTTTTTTAAGAATCAAAATGGGTAGTGATACAACGCTACGCGGCTTCCCTAAAGACTAAAGAAAGCAATGCTCCAGCAAAATATCTGCATCCTGATCATCAAGCGTGTCCGTGACTAAATGTAGAAATGCTGATCTAATAGCAGATTTATGTAATGAGAACAGGATTTAGTACAACTCCGTGGGGTGGGCTTTCGTATCTGTCCCCGCCATATCTATCTGGGTTCCGTGCAGCTGGTAGTGAGGTGGAGGAGGTATCACAAGTTTGCATTTTTGATGTCTTCCCAGGCACGGTTTGCGATTTGTGTTGCTTCCGTTGTTAACAACTTCCCTGCAGAACACGGAACTAAGGTAATCACCGAAGGTAGGCGTCATGCTCGTCCCCTCTACAACCTGTAGCGTATGCACTTCTTCCGCCTCACTAAGGGCCATCTCAGCTGCAAAAAGTGGGGTAAATGGCCTCTAGGAATAGTTTCGCTTTCTGCTGCCACTAATGCTGCATCTTGAGGCTTCTCTGAAGGCGAGAGAGGGCAATACGGAAGGGGGTTAGAGCTGTTGGCAAGGCGCGAAGGCCAGTCCACCCCATGAAGACACAACGGCCAAGACGCCAAAGCAGCAAACTATTGAGACCGAGGGTTGAACGTAAAACGAAAGCATTGCATATTACTAGATCAGAATGTGTGTTGTCGATGTACACCATGGCCTAGTAATTGGTGTGCTCTGGGGGCCAAGCCAACCCGCAAGGGGACGTGCTGGAACCCATCAGCAATCCTTCACCAAAACCAACGATTAAACAAACGGCTAAAGTACTACGTACCCCCTTTCCCCCTTCAAGCGCCGTCCTCGTCGCGCCTTTTGGTTAACCTTCCGTACCAGCCACCACAACGTAATAGGTGGTGTAAACACTCATGAAACAAAAGCAAAAGTCATCGAACCTGCTTACAACAGTGAAGACATTTGACCACACCGTCACTGTTCATTATTGGGAATACTGGTGGTTCTAGAGTTTCGACTAGTTCAGAAACCGTGTTAGGGAAAAGTAAAATGCACTTGACACCACGTTTGTCCACCGCCAGCAGTAGAAGCGCTGACCCAAAAGCGGAGTCACATTACAGTTTCACAACCACACCTCCTCGGCGCTTTTTTTCGCATTTCAGTGCTGCCTAGACACATCGATCTAGGTTTTAACAAGCTAGCAGAGAGGTCGAGGAGTTATCGTGTGCCTACACACTTGATACCTTCACATAGATACAGATGACAGCTCCACAACGACTTTTTTCAGGTTTCACGATTAGCGCCACTGCAGAATGCGGAAGTGAGATGGTTGCCGAGAGTAGACGTTGCCTTCCTCTCTTTTCAGGGGTCGTCAAAGATTCTCCCATTCGCGGAACACGCACTCCTTCCATCACGCCAAGGTCTTTTGTCCACCAGTAGAGATCAGGTCGGCTGTCTCCTGTGTTAGGGTTCGCTTCCTTCTGGCACCAAAGTAGAGACCCGAGACTTCCCAAGGATTGAAAAGTACTCGGGTAAAATATGTATTTTCAACGTACATAGGGGCACAACCCAAAGGCTAGATCGCACTGTGAAGGTACAATTGTAGAGCCCTGGGTGGGCCGTCACCGTCACCGTCACCAAAGCTAAGGATTAGCCAAGCAATTGTTACAGTTAGACCACAAAATAAAGGCTCGACCTATGCTAACCAAAGTGCCCTCTCGGGTAATCAAACTGTTAATACAAATTAACCGGCCACACTGGCGGTTACTTCGCGGTTGTGCCCCACTACACAACACTGCTGGTTTTATCACATGTCAACCTTAAGTATGAAGAGTGAAAGTGCCAACAAGATATGCAACCTACACTACCTTTGCTCACCCGTAAAGAATTTTCACCCTTGATAATAAAACCGAGGTTTCGAATTCCAGTTTATGGAGAGAGCCGGTGGGCCTCAGAGTCAAGCTACACTACCGACAAGAAGTTTGCTGTGAACGTTATTTCAGCAGTCATTTATTGTCGTAAAAACTATTAAACTCCCTGATATTACAAGTCCCATGCCAGCGATTCTACACAACACCAAATGTACATATGCCCAACGATCGTTTAAAGAAAACACAATGATGTAGGATTGAGCGTGGAATAGTGTCACGGAGATCCATCCTCTAACTCCATATCAGAATCGGTGAGTTTTCTTACAATGAGGTCTTCATCATTTTCATACCGTTTGCGCTTTGATGGAAACTCCGCTGTATCCGTACCCCCTCGACCATCTTCAGGTACATCACCGACAAATTTATCTACCAAAGACTCGTCCCAACTTCTGAGCTTATTTAACATCTTGGCAATGTACGGTTGGCGATATCGCTTGCTTATGACAGAGCGTTGAAAGTCCAGCTGTTTGAAGGAGTCTACAGGGGACAGAGATGGTAAATTAGAATACTTATGACTACAAGTGCAGTCACAATACCAGTAGTAGATGAAAAACACTAACCTTGGTGCGCTTCCAATGCGTTTTTAGCGGCATCCATCTCTGCACTCTGCACCGATCGACCAACACCCACAGCCAGGAGATCTTTCCTGAAGTAAACGCCCACCTTGTGTTCACGATCATTCGATGGCCCCGCGCACTCCAAAACCTACAAGGCCAAACATTAGAACCTCCATTGGATTTAACACAACTTGTAGTCCAAATGAAGCAGTCCCGAGACATCACCTTGTAGTGGGCCAATTCAGGATCCTCATTAAGTGAGCGGAAGGTAAGGCAACATTGCTGCAATTTGGATTTCGGATCATTCCACTCCTGTTTGAGAATAAACTCCACAAGTCGGGGCCAAAAACAGACTTGACAGAAGCGCTCCACCCAGGTTATATCCTTATCCACGTACAAAGCACCAATAAAAGCTAACATACATTCCAAAAACGGAAGTTAATTCTCTTTCTACAAGCATCTGTACTGGATATGAAATGTTATCAACAAACCCTCAAGTAGGTCGGCCTTATTCTTCACATTCTGTTGTTTGCGTGCAGCAGAAGCTGTCGCTTCCTCTGGAATGCTCGAAATAGTAAGTGAATTCTCTTCTCTGCGAATAATGAACTGATCTAGACCGAGTTCACTGCATACCGTCGCTTGAGTGTACTTGTTCACCAGTGAGTTCTTTAGCAACGACAAATGACCCTCGTGGTGTCGCGGAAAATGGCGATAGAGGTAGTCGGTGGTGACATACTTCAGCAGAGAATCCCCGAGGAATTCAAGACGCTGGTTATCGCCTCTGAAAAATCCCAAATAAGTCAAATAAACACGAATGCATCAAAAAAATCAGCATATGCGGACACAAGTCGCGAAAGAGTGTGAATAGTTAGAAGGTGGAACAGATTAACCTCAAAGGTACCAAATTGAGCCCAAACGAGAACAAAGAAAATGGAATAACTTACAAAGTATAGATATTATAGCCGGTTTTACGAACAGTCAGAGCACGAGCGAGGACGCGTAAATGCTTAAAATGGATGCCCAAACGTTCTTCCAGATCAACTAATTTCTAGGTGAAGACAAATTAAAGTAACAATATCCCATACAAAATGAAGCATCAAGAAGACAGAGACATTGTTAAAAAGGGAAACCACTCAAGATTTTAAGTCGGAGAAAGTCTATATGCAGCGTATGAGGAACAAATAGGCAAAGAAGACCATGAGTTGATCAAGCCCAACAGATGTTACCCAGAGATGCATCTGCGCAAACGCATCTGCATCATGCGCAATCTGAAAGGCGAACGTTCATGGAATCTGCAAATTTGAACGTTTTTGCGCATCTATGTGTGGAGCAAAAGGAGGCGAGGGGGAACCAGTGCGGTTCACCAAACTGACGTTTAACGTTGGGGAGTGTTCGGTTAAACGTCAGAAGGCTGACCGCAGATGCCCCGGGTGTGTGGAAGCGACAAGAAACGATAACTTACCATAAATTCACAGACTCATTCAATAACATTATTGCACGTTTGAATTGAACAAAAACAGTGTATAACTAAGATTTAGCAATCTTTTACTAACTGTCAATTTATCAAATAAAGCTGGAATTCGAATGATTATGAGATGCTGTTAGAAAGCTACACCGAAAACGACAAACTAAGCAGCTAGTCATGGGCATGCAGAATGAAAATGAATCAAATGACGAACATTGCGACTGACAAACAGGCTAGAGTGAAATGCAAAAGCCACGATTTGTACACCTAAAAACAGAGTTCGTCTTCTTCATGGGAAGAACGCAAACTAACCTTAAACATAGGCACCTTGAGAACCCACTCTCTATCACCATCAGGATGTTCTACTTGCAGAGGATGTGGCGGAATCCGAGCCCAAACCCGATGGATACGTTCACAATCGCCAAAGAGAACGGCGCCGAATATGCGATCGACAACCTCCAGACCGCCATCGAGAGCGAGAGCCGCTAAAAAGGAGCGAATGAAATACGGGAGATTAAGTATTGAAACAGAAAGGGCTAGGTGATTGGGAGAGAAAACAGCAAATTACCCATTACTGCCTCAAAGGCGTCGGAACGGGCGTATATGTAGGTCGAATCATGACAGAAATCCACACTGTGAGTGTACAAGAGATGCTTATGCAGTCCAAGACGCTAAAAAGGGAGAAAAACTTAAGGAGAAGTATAAAACCAAGAGGCGCAACTGTCGTCAATCCAATCACACTGCCGCAAATACACATCAGGCAGTGAAATTAATACCCAAGATGTTTCCATAACCTACAGTCTACAAAATGAGAAACATGTCTCTGTGTTGGGAAGTATCAGTGAATACGTTTCTCCTTGATACAACAAGTGATGCGACGCCCGTGAAGAATGGACCACTTCTATGTCATTGAATGAAAAGTAGTTAAATATCCAGCAATACTTTATGTCTGGAGAAGAAAAGGACTTAAAGTTTATCTGGATCGCGGCAACTCTAAACCAACCAGATACAAATGTTTTTGAACGTTAAGGAAAGTGGACGAACTTACCAATGCGAGGTCAGCCAGATGTTGATTTTGTACCAAGGCCTGACGATAGGCGTCCAGGTTACCTTCAGGCAGATCAGGAAACATGAAAAAAAGGTGGATACTGGAAAAGAGAACAAGTGACTGTAGTGACAGAAAGCAATAGAATGATAGCACTGAAAGCGGAAATAAAAGACAACCATGCTATGCATACAATGGATGAATAAAATTGTTATAGCAATAGCCGATAATACCAGTTCCTAGACCTTTGTAAGGAAACATGTACCAAGTTAAAATAGCGTTCAACAAATTTCCCGAGAATCCACTTGCCTAGCGATGATTTCGATGGCGGCGTCACCCAAAAACTCTAAACGCTCATTTCCATAAATTTTTGATCGCTCTTCGTGCTGTTTCGGCATGAAGGACATCACCCGGATCATTTTAGAGAGACCCTTCTTGCGCCATTTCTTGTACAGCTGTAACTTGTCGCCATACTCGATAGTGCGAGGACCGCAGCTAGTCAAAGTATTTTGGAAATGATCCTGGTTGGTGCCAAAATCGGTTCTGCGGTAGGACGGGTGGGTTAGCGCTTGCTATCGATACGCCATTAGAGAAACAAAGAGGGATGGAAAGACGTCGGACAAATAATAATAAAATAAGAGCAGAAAGTTACATGAAGTATAGACTTGTCTCTGAACTGATAATTCAGGCGCGCTTCCAGCGATTTGAGTGACATGATGCATCTTACGTGAGTCACAAAGGAGGCCATATTGAGGGCGAACTGGGCCAAATCAGGACGTATTCCTGTTCTGTAGAAGCCCTCGCAACTCAACTCCACGGTTATCTCACGTCGATGTACGCTAGAGAGAAAATGCCGTAGAATGCCGACGCAATTCTAAGCTAAATACGACAAAGGGGTGCACAGCTCACCCAGAATGGTCCATGGAATCAAGCTTGTTAGTCAATACAGCAAGTTGATTCCGATCTTCAGCCGATATACGAGGCTTATTGACCATGAGGTAGAGCAATTTAAGGTAGTTTTTGAGAACAGATTTGTATTGCGGATCACGAGAAAGGCTAAGTTTCATCGGAGTAAATGTCATATGGACAAGCATAGGAAAAGTAGGCAGTCGAGCAGCGCTAGAAGAGTACATCGAGGACGAGGAGGCCAAAGGATATGAGGACAGGCGGTCAAGTTGATCGATCCGAATAGCCGGAGGTTTCTAAAAAACGAAAGGTAAAGAACGGCTTATTCAAACAGCAGAGGATCTTGGAAGCATCTTCGTTCTGTTCAAGTAGAGTGATGGCCGAGAATGTTTCAAATGATAGACCCCAAAACTGGTGGGTCACTCAAGAGCACCGTCAGTAGCCTAGTCAAATTGCAACCCTTGAGAATATCGTTCCCTCTCCTGATAACGTTCGTCCTCTTAAAGCTGTTAAAATCGCAAAAAAATGATTAAATTCTCGAAGCGACGAAATGATGCTTATTTTATAGGAACAATTTCCCACAATAAAAGCACAGAAAAAATAACAGAAATTCCCGACTTTAGTCTTCCAACTTACACTAATACTGTGGACAAAATCTGACAAAGTCCGAGTCAAAAAAGACCATTAACCAGTGTCGAAATGGTAATGAATACGGAAAAATTGCACTCCATTAGCCCCATGTAAGGTAAGCAACAAAAACAATAGAAAGACGTTATTAGTGTTATTTCGTAGAACTCGGACATTAAAATCACTATTCGATGACAACCAAGAACTTCTCTTCCCATCAGTTGTACTTTTTGTTTGCACTTTTATTCCTAGCTACTACTTGGATATAATGGGACAAAACTCAACATTATTTCCGAAAATCGACGCTGCGAGATCGCAAAACTCCATAAAGAGGCTTAACATGAACGAGAAAGGAATTCTAGTGGCGCTATTGTATCCGCACGTACTAGTAGCACGTACGGCACTTTTGGCACGTAAGTCCGACCTCAAAGAAACATTGAGTAAATTTGCAGCATGATCTGGTACAACCAGTAGTTATGAGAAACAGATAAAAGACATGCATTAAACATTTGTATCGTCAATTCTGGAACATGAGAGCCTTGTGCTGAACTCCGTTTATTTAACCACCCTTGCTAAGTTAAGACCATCATAGCGCTTCTCTGCGTTCCCAAAATTTATTTCAAGACAATAATTCCTTATTACGTCTTCAAATCCTGAAAAGATAGCAGCATTTGGACTCACAGCTCCTGGCTTCCAAGCCAATGTGCCCCTGAGGTCGTCAATGTGTGCGGACCACTCGGAGTTCGGCATGCGTCTGATTGTCGGTAAATCACTGGCCTCTATGAGGGGTAATTGGGCCTGACGCATCCAGTAATCGAGAATAACGTTAGCAGATAGCAGCTCTGCTGAGTTTCCTAATCGCCGTGCGAATCGTGGTAGGAGGTGTACCACTGGACACCCTGTGTCAACGCCATGGGGTCGCCAGTTGAGGTCCAACAACTCCAGCAACTCCTTAAATACATACTCCGTGAGCATATCCAGAGCACGCACGGTGAAGTTCTAGTAAGCGTGACAAGCAGGCAAACCCTTAGATGAGTTTAAATGAAAAAAATTATTTGTTAAAAGCCCAAACGTACTTCAGGGAATTCTTCTTTTAAATGAACGAACTCGTAGAGCAAATTAAAACGCAGAAGTTGACAGGGAGGTAGCTAAAAATAGAATGAAATTACTTTTGGCATTGTTGAATGATAAGGAGGGAAAAGACTCCCCCAATCACTCACATCATCGATGGGGGAGTGAAGAAAAATGGAATAACCGTCGAAGAGATAGTCGTTGCCGTTGAAAGGAATGATTGTAGGCTTGTGGTTGAAAAAGTTAGTGGTTGGCGTGACCATTACACGATAGTGGTGTAGGCGATCCCTGTTGTTTGACTCCAGTCGACATCTCGGTACTTCCTAAAAACAGATCAACGCGGTGGTATCAAAAAATAGGCTAAAACACAAACTTGGATAGAAATAATATGCACCGTTTCGCCTTCAAACTGATTATGCAGTGGTCCGATTCGGTACTTCGGTTTGCAAGAGCAAGCTGGTCCACTGTTGTATTCACCGGGTTCATTATGCCATATGCTAGGATGCAGACGATGTGGATGTGCCAGTTTATGTGAAACCTCGACCCTCTGTTGCCCTAACTTATCGTCAAGAGCGTGGGGCTGGTGAATCTCCGATATTACATTAAGCAGGTGGTCAGGTGTTACACTATCGACCTACAAATAAAAAGGGATAGTAGGGATTAAGGGGTCAAAAACGAGAAAGATGGGTTAAACTACACTGAATACCTCCGCGAAAGGTTCTGAAGAAGTACCCGACTTTTTAGCACTCGGACGCTTGCGAACATTCTTCGACAACAAAGAACGATTTCCATGACCAATGTCAACACTTTCCAACCGTTTCAAAGGCGGACGCACCACATCCACGGATGGAAAACCAGCTAGTGCCCTCTCCCGCCGTCCTAATACGCAGTTTTCGAAGTCACTTTCTAATTTAATCATAAGTTGTGTTGCAAATTTGCAGATTCCTTTTGTCTAAATTGAAAAATGATTTAAAACATAAAAAACCTCAAAGAACTCATTCGCGGGCGTACACCGGACATTCTGAAAAACACATTCCCCACGCCAGGAATTGTCATCACCACGAGAACTAGCAAAAGAAGAACAAGATCAGCAAAGCTACCACCATGATGAAGGACGCGGAACAAATCTAGCTTTTAGTGACCCACTAAAAACTAAAAAGCTTTTTGGGAGAATAGAATAAAATCCCCAAGTAAATTAACAAAAACTATTGTACAAATTTGATGTTATCAAAAAAGCTGCCCTAAGAATTGGAAAATGGCAAAACTAAATGCAGGCAAGCATAAAATTTTAGCACAAACCATGAGGATTTCAATTGTCTGGGCAAAGAGGAAATGGTGGGATTAGGAGTCGAATGATTTGAAGGTGCTGATGGTGGCAGCACTGGTCGATCTGGCAGAGGGGATACGAAAAATGGGACATTTGATGGCGGTGGTGGATATTGAAAGCGCAGAGTTGGAGGACAGAAATCTGACACAAACGGGGGAGGTGCCGAGAAAGACAGAGGGGAGAGAGGAATGAGAGGATTTAAGGGCTGATATGGATATCCAGAGGAAAGTGAAGTCCAAGTTGAGGGTGGGGCATCACCATTGGGAAATGAGGTACTAGATGGCGTCGGTAATAAAGGTTCCTGAGTCTTTGCTGAGTCGTTTGACGAAGAGAGTACATATACAGGAGCGCCATCTGGAAGACTAGCAAGTTCTTTCTCAGTAATATAAATCACTTTTTTTTGCGGAGGATCCTACAAGCACAGCGACCAAAACTATAAGCTGCAAGCTGATAAACAACCAAACCCGTTTCTACACGCGTAATTTAGGCACCTTACCATTAGAGGGGCATGACAGAATCGTGAAACCGATTTGGACACAACAGCTCAAAACTGGAGCAGAATGGTAGCCAATGGAAAGTGAGTTGCATATTTAAACAACAAAAAATAATAATTTTTAAGGCATTTTTAAAAATAATTAAATAAAATCATTAAAGATTTTTTCTTTAAAGTAAGGACAATAACTTGTGTTATGGCTTGTTTTATTTGCAACTCATAAACACAACAATCGTAAAAAGCTTTACACAACTTAGACTCTAAACTTTTAAGACTAACGTTAAATCATGCCTCAGTGCTATTCGTCAACAGTTCTACCAATAAAACTCGCGCGATTTTCTAAACTTTTGTAATCTGCGCTTCGCGTCGGGTGCGCTTTTGTTGGGGTATGGCGGATCGCTCCGCGTCGTCTTTGAGAGCGATTTTGTGTGATCCAGATTCAAATAGCAATGTGGAGAACGTATTGGATGTTGTTGCCGCCCTTGTCTGGGATTGCAATTTTCAATCAGCTAAGAATTCCAAGGCCATACAGTCATTTGTTCAAAGGTTTGCTATCTTAGCGTTATTGGATTTACTGGGGTGGTGTATGTTCTTGATATTGTCGTTGACCTAATGTAACTTGGTTTATGCCGTTAGAAGGTAGTTCTGCCCCTAGTCATTTCTCGCCACACACACAGCGTTGTAAAATCTGCGCTTTTGTGGAATTTTTTTCATGGTCTTTATGCCTCAAAAGTTTATCCCTAAGTCACACAATTTTTTTCTTGGTTTATTATTCTCAACGGCCTTCCAACCTTCTACTATTGTGCTCATTGTTTGCTTGATATAAAAACTTGCTTTTAACTTCGCATTTTGAGTACGGTTTTGTGCTTGTTTATACTAGTTTTTATGTTCTCTTCTTTGGTTGATTCTGTGCTTCTTCTTTTAGATTTTCAGAATTAGCGAACTTCATATATTCTCAGCGAACGAAATTTACTGACTTTGAACTCGTCAAAGTCATCGGTCAAGGAGGCTTTGGTCGTGTTCAACTCGTTCGACACAAGGACACCCGTCGGGTCTACGCGATGAAGATGATGAGTAAACAGCACCTTCTCGATCACTCCCAATCCGGCTATTGGGAGGAACGCGATATCATGGTAAAGGCGAGCAGTGAATGGCTGGTCACCTGTCATCAGGCTTTTGTGGTAAGTTTATGTTTGCTCATTCATGTATGTGAATGCTCGCTTGCTTGAATGAAACAAGCCTTATGAGTGGTGTTAAGTCCATGTCTTCCGTTCTCCGAACTTGGGATCCTTAACCCAACTTATCCATACGTTTTTTTATAATTGGCTATAAATTTGTATCGCCTATCTCTTAGTCTTCTTCTTTGCCATTTTAACTGACTTTCGATGCGCGTGTCTTTTTTGCTCACCTATTTCGTTTCCTCTATGCACTAGTGATAGTTTATAATGCGTCCGCGTTCGGGTGCAAAACTCGGGTTGTAATGCGCACTCTGTTTGTTTGCTTTTTATACTGGTAACCAGCTTTGCTACACCTTCCATAGCTCACGATGATACACGAATTGTTGCGCTGGAGGTAGATTAATTTGGGCCAAAGTTATTGTAGCTACTTGTAAACGCATCCTTCACTCTTGCTAATTACAATTTCGCTGCTACTCCTGAGCTGCGGTGCTAATTTGAAATCAGGACCTCAGTATAAGGACTTATGGGGACTTGGGCGTATTTTTGGTGAGAATTATGGTTCCATAGTGGATGTTCGTTATCAATATAAGTTTCACTAATGCTTGTGTGACTCCCCTTTTACGTTCAAATGTGAAAGCGTGTTTCATTTACTCTAATGTTGCGCACAATTGTGTAACATCAAAGAGGGGTTTTAATCGTGGCTCCATTCTCCTGTTACAATTGGGTTCCTTTCCAATGCTTCATTAGCTTCTGTGGTGTGTGTAACATTTGAAGCAGTTAAAATGACATTTGACGGGTTTTGGTTTGTCTCAATTGCTCGTGACGCCGTGAAGATATTATGAGGAATTGATATGCACTTTCCGCAATCGGTGCGCTGGTTGCTGTCATGGGTTGGTCGCTTAAAAAGCTTCGCATTTCTTTGAAAATCTTATGCGATCGCCTTGGGATAAGTAGTCATGTGGGGCACTTATGCGTTGCTTTCACGCCGTTCATATAGAGCATTAGAAATGGCCGATGGAGTTGTTCATATACTGGCTCGTTTACTATTCGTTAGTAAAAGCTGGTTTTGCTTTGTTTGCGGGGAGGAGAACTAGCACAAATCCACTTCACTTTTTGGGCAGTGTTTCCTTTTTGTTGGTTTCCCCTTGTCCGGCTTTTAATTTAGTTGAGCGCTTAAATTTTGCATATTAACAATAACTTCTCAGTGTCAAACGCTGTGAAATCATTTACAAGGGATGGGTGCGGTGAAATCTGTACATCCCAGTGTGCTTGAGTTGGAAAACGTATGTGTGTGAGTGAGTTTGTAAATTGCAACTGAACATCTCATATTCATGAGGATGTGACTGCCTTTCAAGCAGTGAACTGCTCACGTGCACACTTGCGCTTGCACATCATTAGCATATTCACATACATTGTATACAGGCGCGCATTACGGTGCAATCCAACTTCTTTTGTACAAGACTTTGACAATACTATCACTGTTTATTCATAGTCATCGTTAAAACCCCTTTCTAGAGTGCATGACACGCAAATCTCAGGGGACTGCTGCTAGCTGTTACTGTACTAAACATTACCCTGATGAGAAATTTTTTCAACCTTCCTTTTTGTTTTCGTTCCTTTTGGGTTATGAGTATTACCCTGCACTCACGATAAGACGCTGCAAGTACATCGCACGTGGGCATGATGTTGCCCAATCTAGTTAATTCTGAAAGCGATTACCTCAATTATTATTCGTTTTCACGTAAATTGTGTGATTTTCCTCCCTTCTAGCCTATGACCTCTACACAGTCCAGTGTTTGTGACCTGTATTAGGCCAGTAGTAAATCTATCTAGATTGTAACCATGCTTTAATCATCACACAACAATTTGTTTATCTTGCTGTACAGTGGTAATTATGCCTTCTGCGTGAATAATTTTAGTGTTTTATCTCTGGTTCTCTTCCGCTTCCCACTTGCTATGCATGTACGCATATAAAGTAAGTTGACAACGGGACAATTGGTCTTGTATGTTGGATATTGTTGGCTTATTATGAGAGGTGGAGGAACGGAGGGTAGATCAGAAGCTCCGTACTTCGTTGCATTCAAATTTAGTTCCCTTTTAATCGCTGGCCCTTTTGGTCACCCCAAGTTGGACTGACTGTCAATAGTCGAGATTCCTCTTCTCCCCCCCTCCCCCTCCCCCCTAAATTGGTGCATCCAAAGGTGCTCGAAACTTTTATGACGCATAGAAGTAAAATGTGGTTGGAAGTAAAACTTAGAATGGTATTATCACTGCTGCTGGAAATGTGCAGTGTTTAGTGGTACTAATGCACTTCTCTTGTGTAAGGTGGAAGAGAGAACGCCTGTGCGACTTTCAAACTACATGTAAAAATTGAGGCTACTCAAAAGAAACTTGGATTAAACTGCCTGAGCTCACTGCTGACATTTCTGAACCAGGTTTCGTCACCTTAAGTGATTGAGAGGCTCTCTTGTTATTACCAATGCGGATGCAGGGGAAGTTTATCTAGTTAAATTCGGCTGTTTAGTCTTTTCAATAGCAATGCCAACGCCGCTTCTGTAATGGTTTTTTTCCTTCCCAGGGAGGTTGTCTCTTCCATTTCTTGTAGATGCTCGCAATAGGTGGTGTATGCAATGGGATGAAAGTGATGCGCCACTTGTAAAAAGGTTAAGTGTGGCTCATCTTCATCTGACTAAACAGGATTCTTTGAACAAAAAATAATTGTTCCTTTTCTGAATTGCCATCACAAATGTGTGGCACGATGTGTAGATGTAGCAAATTAGGATATTGGAGACAAAAAACACCAGTACATTGCTGCAAATTGTTTCCTGAAATCGGCCGGGGTAGGCTTTGATAATGCGTTAAGTCCGTCATCAAAACCACTCTTCAGTGTACTTATGGACACTTGTCTTTTAGCCTCCATTGAAAACGATTTGTGAAAAGATCCTGGAATTTATTTTGATGTATTTCACTTAGTAAGGAAAATTCAAGCCCCACAAGACTAGTGGGACTTGTGGCTGTGGAACTGGTCTATTGTGTTTGCACTCTCATCTTCTACTCCTCATAAATTCAAATTTCCATTTCCCGTTTTCGAAGTAAAATATGCTAAGAGCACTATCTGGTATGGGGTTTTGGGAAAGATTACTTCACACCTGGTATCAATCGGCATGTTTCTCCATCATCATTTGCTTCTGATTGACTATGAATAATGACGCATGTCGTTCTCATTGATCTTAGTTTTACCTCAATGGTTCAGTTATGGTTCCCACCTTTCTTGATGATTTTTGGCTGATGATACAGCGTGCTCTGTGTTGGCAGGTAACCTGTCCTTACGGAGTGAACACTAAGGTAAACACATTTTTCACGTGAGTTACGCGTTCGTATAAGCGTCCTCCAGTGGAGCTTTAACAGTGTCTCGTTCATTCTCCGCAGTTGTGCATTGTATTTTTACGGGCTGTCTTTTCTGACTAGGTGACTAAGGCGTCGATATGCCTCCACAGGTCTAGATTCAGAACTGACGTAAATGGGAAAGGCGACATTGCGTGTGTTGTTCGTGACCCCTTCCATTGAGTGCAATAAATAAATAATTTACTCTGTTCCCTGTCTCCAGACGTACCTCTTGTGCAATCTGCCATCCTTTTTAATTGACCGCAAACTATATGTAATACATACTTTTACCTGTTCATTCAAAACACGAATGTGGTCCACCTACAAAAACAAGAAAGTTGGTGGTTTCCATTTTCCTGTTTTTAATGGCCATAGTTATGTTAGAATCTGAATGTTTGTATGTTTTGGAAGAAAGCGGAGTACTTTCTTTGTTATCCCATTTGTAGCTTTCGCCCAATGCAGTGATCTTTGAGTGAACTAAATTCGTTCTTTCACTTCTTCTGCTATGCAGGCCTTCGCACTGCTCTTGTCTTGCATAAATGTGGTACAAATATACGAGCTTTTCGATCTTGCCCTGTGTAAACATCGGACTTCCCCTACAAAACAGGCTTCCGCCGCAAATGTCTCTTTTTTTCTGATAAATGCAGTGTAGAAAATGGCACATGTTCTCTTTCTATTCCTTTCCCCTTCCTCAAAATGAACTATTTCCACCATTCAAAGTCCAAATGAATTGTTGCCTAAGTTGATGCGCCCACGCCTCTGGTTGGTGTAGGTCATTTTCACAACTTTTCGCTTGACGACTTGTTTCAAGAAGGGCTCATTTTGTGTATGCGTGGGTAAAAGAATTACTTCTCTCGCAAGTAAACAAATGGTGTATGGACGTGGGCGAGAGACTAAAATTACTACGGTGGGCTTGCCTGCTAGTTCGCTTTCTGTAATGAGAACAGGGAAGGCTCCCCGGACTCTGGCAGAACCTTTTTTTGCGTACTTTCTTTATAAGGCAGTGACGCAAGAGGCGGACATATGTTTACTCGCGGTGTTTTACCGCTGTACTAAAATCTATTTTTGCTTTTTATCCTCTTACCTTTGTCACAATTCCAGCCAAATTTGTCCTCCCAAGGAATGCCTAACTGGCGTGGATTTTCGACAACAGTTTTCTTACATTTATTGTTGGATGGCATTTTTTCTTGCCTCCCTGATTTTAACCGAGGTGATTCAGGTGGATGTGTTTTTTCCTCCTATTCTCGTTTGCTACAATTGTCTCCTGTTTGCAACTGCTTTTTTCCGTATTTTATTAGGTTGTTTTTAAACGAAAATTTACTCTCCGTGATAGTGTTGGGAGTTTTGATTAAGTTTTACTTTCTGCTACAAAATGCCAGCCACTCGGCAGTTGCGGTCAAGTGTTTGCTGGAAAAGTCAAGAGTCCATTCCTAGATGGTAATGCGAATTATGGGCCCCTTTGGTTTAGTAAATGACATTATACCTTACTTTCAATTTGGCTGTTTTACGTTGTCAGCATTACTTCATTGTGATCCCATTCCAACTCCCAATTTGTTACATTTCCTGAGGTTAACGGAGGGAGAGAAATTCAACATAATCGTCTTTCGTTTGTCTTTTTTCTTAAGTGGTTCAGTCGTTGATTTTTTCCACCCGCTAGCCAATGAAATAAAGTGGACTATGCGTTATTTTAGCTGCAGTGGGTATGTTTTTTTGCGGATCTCATCACCACCTACTGTGTGTATTTGTTCTCAGGGTAATGTAGTCGAGTTTGTTTCTCCCAAAGCCCCTGAAAAATGATGTATTTTTTGATGATGGTACGGCCTAGCCTAACTTGACTGCGAATGGAACGAACGCGTATTCTCAGCAGGTGCTACGTAGCTAAGCTAGATTCCCGAGGGTTTAGTGCCAAGTCCCTGTAATTGCCGTTTTGATGTACCATTGGCAATTCCCAGGCCATGGGCCTTGGCTTGTAGTCATTCTAAATCCCTATCATGCTATTAATTTCTAGATTTATTACCTTTGTAGTTTTTGCTCCACCATGAATAGGTCTAATAAACTGGACGCCTGAGATTTTAATTAATCAGCACTTTTCACTTCATTGGTGCAGTAGATACGAGAACCACTCCTCAAAGTGAAATTCCTTCCCTGTGAAACTTGCGACTCTGTTTCCAACACTGGTTCACCTCTGACAATCCGGTTTTGGTGTGGTCATAGCATTGCTATGCACCAGTAATGCCAAGCGGTGAGATTGTCTATGCTCTTGAATGTACGGGTAAAGCATAGTTAAATTTGTTTTCTTCGTTTTTATTTCGATTCTAGTACCTTAGAGATTTGCGAACCCACAGATTTACCCAAAACAATCAACATTACGTTTGCTTTTTGAAGTTTGCGTCTGCTTTTGGTTACCTAATTTCAATCCTTACGGGTTGACAAATAACCACTGTTATGGATAACATTTGAAGGCGTGCTCCGTGCTGCTAATCGCCTTAATCAGCATTGCAAACAAGTTCATGCTTGTACAATCTGTTTTTTTTCCGTTTTTTTTTCTCAAGTATTTGCATATTTCTCGTGGAGAGAAATTGTACTTTCAGTTTCTTTTTTTCTTTCTTCCTTGCCAAGCGTAAAAGTCGCACAAAATCAAGCCCTTGAACTAGCAACACGATTTCTTTATTACTTAACCCTTGTCAATTTTCATTGTCAATCAATCTGGCTTCTCCATCGGAGTGTTTTAACTTGGTGTTGGGATTCCTTCTCTAATTCTATCAAAATCGAGGCGGACATCTTGACCTTTGCGATGCCTCCTAGACTTGGATCACACAATCTTGGGGGTCATTCACTTTTCTTCTCCACAACTCGGACTTGGTGTAATCTAGAAGCGACCGCTGTGTGAAAGCCTAGCTCACGCAATGAATCATTTGTTTCAGCAATTTTCGAAGTAGTTGTCACATGTTGTTGAACAGATTTTTTGAAAGAAAGATTGGTAAATGCTGAACTCAAAGGTCTGTTATCTGGTTAATGTTGACGATTTTTTAATTGTATTTTTTACAAACCACTTTCTGAGTCATTCAATCACAGTTTACCGCCATTGCGAGTAAGTGACATACTAATCAAGCGCAACCATCAATTCAATTTTCTACGAAAATGTCAAATTGTCAGCAAAACCATACGCCAGCATTTACCTTTTAGCGTTGCCAAATTGGCACTTTTCGGTCATCCATTCAACAATGCTTATTCGTTTGTTACGGAATCGGTGTTCTCGCCTGATGGGGTAGAATAATATTTACACATCTTGATAGACCGTCTTTCTGTCGCCATGCATGAATGTGCTTAGTCGTTGGCCTAAAGGTTCAGAACTGAAAGGGAATACAAGATTATGTTGCCACACAAGACTTTGCGTTAGTAATAGGCATGGAGCCTCCGCTTGTGTATTTGTGCAACATCAGCCGCACATGGCTTTTCGGTCCCGTAATCACACAAAATGTTGGTGACAGGAAAAATATCACTAGAGCTACACACTATTTATCTTCCTTACGGTTTGAATGTTTTTGCTGCTGTGATAGTTGGAATTTTGGCACTCTGTGGGCTTGTCCTTGAAGTAGCGTCAACACCAGTTTTGGTGTGATATTTGAATGCCCCTTGGTTTATTTTGGACGTTGACTTCAACAGTGTTTGCAAACTGGGCGAGATGGTAATCTTTCCCCTCTACTCACCACTTTGGCATGCTACGTGGTGATTAGAAAACCTGATTTACTCAAATTATCACGATTTTTTAGCTAAAATGGTATGTGCTATCTTAAATAACCGTTATTACGGTATCCAAGTCTCTTTCTGTTTTGCTCTTTTTTCTTTAAAAAAAGCTTTGATTTCTCCTAAGAAAGAATGTTAACTACGAGGTAAATGTCATTTCAGCTTCTATTTAACAGCCTTGTCCCTGCACATTGGCTTAACGTTTCCTTCTCTGCGCTGCGCTTGCGTTTGTGTGTGTGTGTTTGTGCACGCATGCAAATGTTAGCCTAGGCAGAAATTCATCCAAGGTTATTGGAATCTTTCATTCATCTTTTGTATCAAGGTCTCGGAATGCTTAAGCGCTTCGAACCGTAAGCAGTTACCTGTATTTTCATTTAAACTTCAAAAAGCGTTATATTAAAACACCCGAGAGACTACCGATAGCGTTGCGTGTAGAAGAGTTTATACGACCAGTGAAATTATTCGTTCAGTCCTTCTTAGTTGGTCAAAACTTGGCTTATTTTACCCTTGTACACACAGGATAAGGAAAACATCTACCTATGCATGGAATATATGCCCGGAGGTGATCTTTACTACTGGCTAGAGTACTACGACACCTTCACAGAAGAGCAGGCTCGGTTTTACCTAGCAGAGACGGTACTAGCTTTGGAAGCCCTTCATGAGCTCGGCTATATCCATCGTGATCTCAAACCGGACAACATGCTATTGGACGCCCAAGGTCACCTCAAGCTCGCTGATTTCGGCTCCTGTGTCCGACTTGACTCCCAAGGTCGCTACTTCTGCTCCTCACCCATCGGCACTCCTGACTATATCAGCCCTGAGATGCTCAACTGTCAGTCCAAAGCGGGTTACATTGGACCAGCTTGTGATTGGTGGGCTCTTGGTGTGATTGCCTTTGAGATGCTCTTCGGTGAGACCGCCTTTTACGGGCAGTCTCTGGTGGAGACATACTCACGCATCCTCGGCTATGAAAAGTCTCTCAAGATTCCCACTGACACTGAGATTACGGCGAATTTCGAGAGTCTCATTCGGGACTTTCTTCGAGGTGCGGACGATCGATTAGGTGCAAAGGAGGGCGCTAGTGAGGTGAAACGGCATCCTTTTTTTGAAAGCATTGACTGGCCGAATCTGCACTCGGCCATACCACCAATCAGACCAGTTGTCACCTCTGATGTGGATACTTCGAACATCAATTTCGATGAGTCGGAGATTCTCGGTACGGATGCGAAATTTGGTGGTGACTCGTCAAACTCCTCGAGTGGCTCACCTGCAAACCTACCACGCGCTGCTGGTGCCTTCGCAGCAAAAAAATCGGTCGGACCGCCGGCCTATTTTACTGGAGATAATTTAGCATTCGCTGGCTTCACGTTCAACCGTGAGGAGAGGCATAGACTTGAGTCCTCGGCCAAGATTGCAATGATCGCCAATGGGGACGCGAATACTGCTGAGATGGAGGCTTCACTTTCGCAGGTCCGTGCTCAACTCAGCGCGGCTGAGAAACAGGCAGCTGTGGACAAGATTGCTGTTAATGAAGCACAGAGACGTCTAGATGATACGAAAGCTGAGTTGTTTTCCGTGAGGGCCGAAATTGAGCGAATGGGTGAAGAGACAAGAACGCAAATTAGCGCCATCCAATCCGAACGTGACACTCTCTATGAGCGAGCGAATCGTCTTCAGACAGAACTGATTAGCGCCACAGAGGAATTGGAGTTGGAGAGAAAATCCCTGGCCGCAGTGAAAGAGGAGTTAGCTTCTGCGAAAGCAGGCCCCCCTCCGTCAGTTGTGAATGAAACGAAGCAGGCCAGTGCAGCCGACGAAAACCTCTCCCTGGAGGTGGATTTGGAGGAGGCACGACAGCAGGCGTGTAGAGCTGAAGCGGAGTTGGTTAACACACGACGGTTGCATGCCGAAGAGATGTGCGAGCTGTCAGATCAGCTACAGGCAGCTAAGACCTTTTCTCAGCTCTACAAGTCCAAATTGGCGGAGGCTGAGGCTGAAAGAGAGTCACTGCGCGCGCACCTCACTTCCGTTCAGGCCTCATGCAAAGAATTGAAAGAGTGCAATTTTAGTCTCGAGTCAAAACTTGCTGTAAGCAAAGTGGATTTGGATGGGCTAAAAAAGAGCTACGATATCGATTTGAAGGAGGCTACCGCACAAGTCATGCGATTAAAGGAGCGTGTCACCAGCCAGGCGAACGAGATTAGTACAGTGACGAATCAGAGGGAGGATCTGAGGCAGCGCTGCATGACATTGGAGGATAGCGTCTCCAATCTAACTGATCAAATGCAGACTTTACGCAAGGAGAATAAGATCCAGCAGATTAAGCTTGAACAAACTGTCACCAAGTTGTATGAGGTAGCATCAGTGGCACCAACAAGTGGTAAAAAGAAGAAGAGCACAGAAGCAGCGAAAGTGACTAGTCTGGAGAAACAGCTGCGAAACGCAGAGCACAGACATCAAAAAGAAATAGCAGACCTACAGTCGACTTTAAATCGCCTAAAAACTGACAACGAGGAGAAGGCGAAGGCGATGGCGGAGCTGACGGAGACGAATCGGATGCTTGAGCAAGAATTGGAGAGAATGGACGCACAGATGAACACACTGTACGAGTGCTATGTCACCAAATCTGGCACTGGTGGGGATTTGTCCAGCATTTTGTCCTTATCGGGCGCGACAGCGGAGCCGTCTTCACTGTGTGCAGTCGGTGAGGTCAGTCATTCGATAGAGAACCTGTCAAACGACGACGACGACGACGACGACGGCCAACTCATCACCCGACAGGTCCTACCTTCACCTATCGAAGGTGTCTGCGACTTCCCCGAAAAGATCAAAGGCAAAAAGAAGCTCGGATGGACTCCCAGGTTTGTGGTCATCTGTCCTTTCTCGGTGTCGTTCTTCGCCTCCAAAGTCCAACGGGATCAACCTGGTTCTGTGCCGTGCGAGGAAATTCAAATTCAAAAGGTATTGAACTTTCTACTTATTTTATTTAAGTGCGGAGTCTTTATTTTCTTTGGCTAGAGACGTAGTCGTTGGCTTACTCCTGTAAAAGCAGGCGGCACCGGAGAAATTCAAATCAGCAGCTTGTGGGTAGAATGGTGTACCATTGGAAAATGCGCATCCTATCATCCTATATTCTCGTTTTCCACTTAGATATTTTCTGTACGGCCTGGAACTGTGCTTGATCTTACCTATGCCACTGAAGATGACGTTGCCCGCCTAATTTGCATAATCTCAGACGAGATATCTCCCGATTCCAACATAAGTGATCCTGATCGAGTGAGCGTAATTAGTGCGAATGCAATCTCAGGCGGAAGCAGTAACGTCGCCTCTGGCAACTACATTTCTTGGCAAGGTCATTCGTTTCAACCAATAACGTTCCGCATAACAAACACCATCTGCGAAGTCTGCCGACGGCCATGCTCAGACCTCCGTTCCCCCCCACCGGCGCTTGAGTGTATCCGCTGTAGAATGCGCATCCATCGGAATCACGTAGAGAATCACGAGAAGTTCGTTATCTGCCCAAACACTGTGAAGCAGTGGATCATTCGAGCACCTTCTCCGGCTGATCGTAACGCCTGGATCTCGTGTATTAACCTGCTCAAGAAAGAGGCCAGTCCGTTAATGTGCCCAGAGGGTCTGCATCCAACTGGATCCCTTAGCAGATGCAGTCAACCTGGAACACCCCGATTGGGGGCTAATGCGACTCGCTACAGGAGTATGCGCAATTTTGGAGGGCGCAACTTGAAAGATGCTGCTCTAAAAAGATCATTTATGGTTACCTTTCCTCGGCACAACAACAACTCTGGTGTGGCAGGAGGTGTTGCCACGCGAACCGTTCTTCAGTCACCGCCTGCCTCGGCACCCCACCACTCTCGTGCAAATTTTGACGGTCAGCATGATTTGTAACCTTGACTACTCTCACGCAAATTTAGGTACTCATACGTATTCCCATACGGTAGCGCTTATATTGAAGATGACAGTGACTCGTCTTTCATTCCAACTCCTCCGGCGTTGTACATATTTGCAGCCGAAAAGCGAGGAGCATGCCTGCACGCCAGTAACAGTCCTCTTCCCAGCACCACCTACTCCCACGCTTTCTGGTTGCGAAGACAGATTTTAGAAGTTATTTTCGCACTAGGAAATTTGTTCCACAATGTCTTTGCAGTTTGCGCAGAACTATGACGCAATCACAAGCTGCATCCACACTTTCCTCCTATTTGCATTGTCAAAACCCGTTTCAATATCTTTCGGTGCTCAGATTATCCGTATAAAGTATTTGCCCTCGTTTCTACTTGATTAGAAAAATAAGTCAGGGATTAGTGAAAATGGCTTTAATTTAAGCAATGTAGCAAATCGGGACTAGATTCATACAACCGATTTTAGCTGGCTAATAACGCTCTCCAGTTGACCCTTGTCGAATATGGTAATGCCACCCCTGGTAACAGATGCCATCTAAAACGAGACGTACAACAAATAGCAGTCGATAACAAAGAAACCGCCACCTCTGTTGTGCCAAGTGTCGACTTGTAGATGTTGAGCACTCATAAGAATCGCCCATTAATGCGTTTTGAGGCCGCAATTTGGCCCGATAAAAAGCGTTAGGTGATTTTACAAGGAGCCACACCAGACAGGGTCATGTCTGCACGTGATCAGCTTCTCAGGGTGGCGAGACGAAGACACCAGGAGTGCGAACGTTTAGCACTGGGAGAGAGGGTTGACTTACCTCAACATTGGTCGCGTCCAACTTTTCCTCCATAACCTGCCTGAGGATGGTGAGGGCTTGTACACATGCCTCTTCCAGGGTCATATCCTTACTGAAGACTTCCTGGAGGGCCTGTTGCGCCCCCTCTGAGCCGGATCCAATCGCCTTTGCCTCGTACTGGATGTAGGTACCACTGGGATCCATGTGGAATCTGCATACCAACGAGTGATTTTTCAATGAGGCTGTGCACAATATGTGTTACAAGTGTTTAGTGAGGAAAAAGTGCTGAGATATGGTGAGGGAAGCGGACCAATTTTGGAGCTTTTTTTTACATCGAAAGTGAACTAAAACCAAAAAGTAAGGATTGAGTCATGTGATAAGAATGAATGCCTATGATTGCTAGTGCTACTAATGGGCATTTTTCACGAAGGTAAAAGTGAGATGGCGGGAATAAGCATGTTCGTTTGAGTGCCGGGAAGATAAAGAAAACCAACTTAGTTAATATAGGAATGGAACACTCACAATTGTGGTCCAGTTTCGTCATAACCGGCGAACATAAGAGCAACACCAAAAGGCCGACTCATGGCTCCCACATCGGCATCATCGTCGCCGAAAGCAAGAGCGAGTTTACTCACAGCCTGGGTCACATCCTCCGTTGTCATTTCGCAGTTGTAAACAAACCAGTGATGAGCAGCTTCAACACGGGCCCGGTCGATAAGAGTTCTCGCATCGGCAACAAGACCGCTGACGGCACAAGCTGAAAAAAAAAACAACGGAACAAACATACTTAAACTAATGCTATGGAAGAGAGCACTATGAACACCCAAATAAAAACAAATAGCCCAAAACCAGCAACGTCAAAATGAACCAGGGCTCTAAAGAATATCAAATAACAGTTACCTTACTGCAGATATGAGACACACTTAGATAACGATTAAAATAATCAAAATGCCTCGAAAACCAGAATGATAACCTGACAAGAGAAAATAAGACCGATACCACAGATGACCAGTACAACGTACCGATCCTATCTGAAATTTTAAATATCTTCTCCACACTGTTGGTAACAATAAGAGGAGAATTGATTCTCTTTTCAACGGCTACTATAACCCCATCTTTTGTTTTGATACCAATACCGGTAGATCCCAACTAACAAGTAATGACGCTAAGAACGGCGCTACCTTGGTGGCCTCAATGGCATATTCTACTTGAAAAAGTCTCCCGTCCGGAGAAAATGTATTCACTCCTCTATCATATTCAGTCTTTGTTAAAAACATCCGGTGAAGCAGTGATCGAGCAGAAGTTCAATAGCAACTCCGAAGGTGATGGTTATTAAAACAATGGCGGAAATTTAAGTAAAATTATTGTGCTTTTTTGAAGTAACTGAAAAGTTACAAGCGTTTAGTTGCAACTAAATAACCAAAATTTTTTAGGTTTTTATCCTTAATTAAAGTTAGTCTATGGGAAAATTGTAATGTTCACAGCCATTCAAATTATTGTGATCATTATGAAGTTTTTCAAATAAATTGAGGGACTTTATTAATAGACGGTAACGCAGAATTAAAAATTTCCAGAAATCTTGACTACTTTTGATGCTATCTTTATGATCGGAATAAGTGTTAACCGCCTTTCGTATTTTTACGGTATTTTGGGCACGGCGAACGGTTCTAAGTAGAATAGATTATTCTAAGTGACATTAATCAAGTTCCTTTGTTCATTGCCCCACCGTTTTTGATTGTCATGATTTGTTTTGTCTGTTTTATCAAAAAATTGTGAATTTTCAATTTGATTTGGCATTGGATGAAAATTATCGTCGTGTTGTGTAAATTCAAAGTTATGTTAAGGCAAAATCGTTTACATATTTTTTTGTAACGAACCCAAGCAATCAATGTTTTTTTCTGACAAAACAAGTTCTGTCCATCAGAGGTGGATTGGCTTTTTGGAAATAAGCTTCAGTCAGAGTGCATTAGCTTCGTATAATGCTGATCGAAGGTGAACTGGTTCTGTTTTTAAAAATTCGGATTAGCTTCATCTTCATCTTTTTTTCATTGTAATTTTGACTATTTTTTGCGAATCATTTGTACCGTTACGATTGGGCGCTCCAATTGATTTATAATACAAGCCATTTTGCTGAAATTTTTCAGTCAAAGAAGCTGTTTTGAAGGCTTTGTGATGATCCACTTTGTGGTTGATCTGGTCCGTAGTAGGAAACTTCTCCTACAACTGGACAGTCTATTCTTCCCATTGTATAGTCATAGTAAAGATTTATTTCTGTCGGTGCACATTTTGGCCCTCCGGTGAAGTTGAATTCCGACAACTTTTGCTGGCACTTTATTAGTGACTCGGTGTACTTACTAGCTTCAGTGAAAACAACAATTGCTTTCGTTGCTAGCTGAGGAACTTTCATGCGAATCAGCTCACGTAGCATGAAACCGGTGTGGTCTTGAGTGATCAATGCTTCGAATGTAGTTGGCATATCCAGAGGCTCATAGGTCGGCACCTTGAATGTAGCCAATAGCCACTGGTCAGGTCGCTCCAAATCTAATGCGTTTGGATCATCATCTTGGACATATTTATTGGCTAGGGCTTTCCATATTCCCTCATACAATTTTGCATATTCAACTCGTCCACTCTTCTCAGGATCGATCATTCTACAGATTATGTGCTCCTCCAATGCAGTAAACGGTGCTCGTAAGTTGCGGAAGGCGAGTTTGAATTCGGTTTCAGAGATCACATCCTCGCCGTACAAAGACATGAATTTTAAGTAGCGTTTCTCATTCTTGTTATACCAATCGTCAACACGATCGACAAAGTTTTGAAAGTCGGTGATTTGCTCCATGTAGAGAGCCATCTCCTTGTCATATTGGCGTGCATCTTTGCGAGTGAGTTTCTCAAGTTTATTTAGGTATTTTCGTGACTTCGGAGGCATCCCTGTACTTCGGCGGTGCCACGTGTTACCAGTCCATTTCTATCGATCTGGAAGTCTTTGGTACCAACATTTCCACAAATGGGATATTTTAACCTCTAACTATGGACAAGTGGATGAAATTGGGATATACTTTTGTTCTCTGGCTTTGGTATCACTTTGCGACCCATTTGGAAGCTGTTGTCTTCCAAATTCTCATCCATATGAGTACAAAATAAGAAGTGCAATAACTAAAACAATTCTAACTCCACAAAATTAGTCAAAGTGAAGCAGAAGCGGGCAAGTAAGAATGCTCCTTTACTTGTTAAAAAGCCTGTCTTCCGTACACATTAAGCATGCAATGTAGCCTCCAGAGACCGCCTTGAAGCCAAAAGAAGGCATAATACTAGGGTAGAATAGATATATTCATAAAACAGAGGGAACGGGGCTACTGACATGGTCCAGGGTCCGGCCCACCCGGCTAGGGCAACATGACCACCCGAGTTACCGTAACTGAAATCGGCGGTCAAATAAGCAAAACATCACATTCAAGGTACGTTTGACATGTTACATCTCCAGAGAGCGGTTGAATGAGTTAGAAGTGGTTGCATATTTGTAAAGACCAATGTGTGGAACAACCTGTGAAACACGAAAACCAGGTGATGGTAAGATTTCACAATTGATAAAGTTGTGGAAGAAACTATTGACGGTAATTGACCCATTGGAAGTAAAAATTGCGCAATGCAACAGATTTCACATCACAAACATGCCATGGTAGGTGGTCTCCAACGTAAATAGAACAAGCAAGCCCTCTAGTTCTGGAAATAAGGTATTAAATTCCAACGAATACATGCACAAGAAACTGAGAGGCTCTAGTAGACTGACCTTGGAAATTTTGAGGATCACACCTAATCAGACGTAGCCGCGACTTCTTGTTTGAAGTTATACCCTCCATATGGCCGAATCAATCCCAACTGGGTCGATAACGTCCACATGGTCGGTGGACAAACGAAGGCGTGGCACTTGACACATTAGCATTCTCCTCCAAAATTGGCAAAGAAGATACGACAAACCCAATCTACTTCATCTGAAATAATGCCATTTGTGAGGTGGACACATGGCACAAATTAATACGGCACATTCTCGAAATGATGAATCCCATTTGGCGGAGATAGTAAGTGCAATTGAGTCGTGGAAGGAAGCACCACGGAAACGAATAAGTGGAATAGCCAATCAGGGAGCTACGTGCTACTTAAATACACTTTTACAAACACTACTACACACACCTGACTTGACAAGTGAGTTAGAAAAGATTTAGAGTGTACTATGTACTCTCATCATTAATATTTTCATGTCCAACAATTACTCCATAGGTCGACTTTTTTTAATGGCCAAAAACACTGAAATTACTCAACTTAAACGGGTAATTTTAATTAATTCTTTGCATTGCCTCATTTGTATAAATAGATTTTGCAAGAACTCTTGGCTCTCTTTTCCAACCTCCTTCAAGGCGATGGCATTCCCGTCTCGGCCAAATCCCTGACTGACAGTTTTGGATGGAGCTCTGATGAAGTTCCAATTAGTCTCCATGTAACCCTACTCTCTAGGTGCTAGTTCATCAAGATATTCAGGAACTTAATCGGTTATTATTTGAACAATTGGAAAATAATTTACAAAACACATCAGAAAAGACTCTTATCAGTGATCTTTACAAGGGTGCATTCAGAACAACGGTTGGTATTTTTTTTTTTTCTTTTTCAATCCTGCATTCCTCAATGTCTTGTTTACCCACAGATCAAGTGTCTTGTATGCGGCCAAGTTAGTGAGCGAAATGTAGGTGGGTTAGAAGTGCCAGATTTGACTAATATGGTCTAGGATGAATTTCAAGACGTTAATCTCTCTGTGTCTCAATGTGATTCTGTTGAAGATGCTCTCAACTATCACACCCAAACGGAGATGTTAGTTGGAGATAATCAGTACTTCTGTGAAAATTGCAAAAGTCGAGTCGATGCCACAAAAGTGAATACATTCATCAAGTAATGTGACATTAAGCCTAGTCATTTAAACACTATTTTACGTCCTTTTTAAATTTTTCCATTTAGACAAGCAAATTTACCGACCTGCCACCGATTTTAACCCTCTCACTGTCCCGATTCTACTTCAATCCCAAAACCATGGAAGCCTGCAAATTGGACAAGATGTGTAGCTTTCCCATCCTCCTCGATATGACCACGTATTTGGCAGGCAGGCAAGCAGTGGTGAGAGATTTAGCTTTAAAGTTATGATGTATAATGACTACCTTTGCAAATACCTCTTCTCTTTGCTAGCCAATTACCTACGACCTCTTTTCCATTGTCATTCATGCTGGCTCCGCTGCTTGTGGTGGTCACTATCACGCCTTCATCAAAGACCCCTATGGATACACCGGGGATAAAGTGGATGATCATGCCTCTCAAAAGGTCAATCGCATGTTCCCAAATCCACCTTAACCACCTCATTGCACAAATACCTAATATGAAGTGTGCTTAAATTAGCTTCATGAGCATTCTCTAAGGCATTAGTTTATCCTCTTGGTTAAATAAAGCTCCGTACTTGGGCTACAAAATCCCAACCCTTCACATTCACACTTCATTGCAGTTCCAGCCCTCCGACTTTAAGGGTGGGCAGAATTTGGAGATCGAACCAGTACAAACCAACACGAATTACTTCTTCAAATGTCATCAAAGTGTATCCAAACCCATCGGTAGTTCCGCAACAATACAAACCAGAGCACAATCACAGCAAAGGCCTTTTGAGGCTTTGTGTAGGCGGACAGAACGGAGAAACATCTCTCCTCATCTCGCATTAACCATTGATGCTCACCTGCCGACAGTACGGAAACCACCTCGACCACTTCAGGGTGCAATTTTAACTCGACTGAAGGGACAGTCGGAGGATTCGAGTTGTCAGATGCCTCCAGGTGTGGAGACTAATCCTGCAGCCCTAGTCTCCCGTGATAGCATTGATAGAGCAAGGGGCAGAAGAAAGACACGAGTCATAGCAACCTCATTTGCATCAGCAGTGAACCCTAGTAGGTAAAATAAAATGGAATATCTTATATTTACCTATGCGCTATGAAACAGTTTTGATAACACTGTTAATGTTTCAATGTTTCTTCATCAAAGCATAGTGAAATAATTTGGCCGTCAATCATGTAATGTTACCAATGGAATCGAATTGAGAGCCTTTTAAAAAAGAATCTGGATTGACATTTAACCATAGAAACTGGTAAAATGCTGTTTATTGCATTTAGCGGGTCTACGAGAGGCCAGATATTTGACAAAAAAAAGTCGAGGACCTACAGTAGATGCGGTGACAACACGAAAGCTAGCCTAGCTTCAACTCAACCATCAAAAGCAAGCTCTGCCGATTTCTACAACCGATATTACAACTCAACAACTTATCCAAAAGCGACGAAAAGCAGACCAGTTTTGGAACCTCCCCTTAAGAGTGGTTTGTCAAATCAGCCAAAGAAAACTTCACTGTGTCTCTCCAAGTCACCTTCTTGTAGCACGATAAATATCGACGTAAGCGAAAAGTCGGATCAGACAAGTAGCCTCTTTGTAGAAAGGAAACTTATTGCCACAAGTGGAAATAATGAGGACAATCCAGCATCAAAACAGCAAAGCTCAGGAAGCCTCACAAAATCACAATCAGAATCCTCGTCTCGTGCTCCTTTGCGTTACACTGAATCCTGGCGGCCCAGACTGTTCCGTCAGACACCCAAAAGATCTATATCTTCTGATTCACAAGTAGTTAGAACTGAGAGCCTTTCAAAAGCATCAGTTGCAGTCTCTCCAACAAATACCTCTTCTCTAACAGTTCAAATAAAAGATTCCTTCCTATTGAACAGATACCATAAGAAAGACAATCCATCGAGCGCGTCACAAAGAAGTGATGTTGGAAAGAATGTAGGGAACACACCAACACCATGCGGAGCGTTAAGGCTGACTCGTGGTGGTAGAAATCCTGTTGTGTACGGCAAGTGGTTTGACTTCAATGACGATGTTGTGACAGAAGTTAGCTGCGAAAGCTTTGAACACGTCTTCAAAGGTCTCGAGTGTGCCTACATGCTGTTCTACAAGAGAATTGGTCAGCCAATAGCTTAGTGCCATTCTACTTGCTGAATAAATTTTATGCAAAAGCATTGTGTTTTTATTTAACATTACAAGCCTAAATTGCATCCAATCAGTAGATCTCTAGTGCTGCTGGCTAATGTTACTTCAAAATTTCCAGTGCCGCTTATAATTTAGAAAGTAGTAGATGTTGCCTGATATACATCTCCCCATTACCCAAGTGATGAGCACCGCATTCTCTTGAAATTAGACAATGACGAGCTAATTAGACACATTAAGAGCTTGTTTGGAGTTTGTTTTGTTCGAAAGGAAGTTTGCGAAATGGAAGGGTTCGCTAAAGGCTTGCCATAGGTTTTGTTGAACACCTTCAGTTTTCCTCTTTATAACTAATTTTTCCAGTAGTTTTCATTACCTTTAACTATAGTGTGCGATAAGATCATAAAGAGGGAAATAGATCAATCAACACCAGGACATTGTTTTGATAACATCCATGAGGAGATAGAATTTACAATCCTTTCATCAGTGTAGGTAAGTGACACAAACATTCCAAATAAAATGTCAGACAGGTGCGTTTAACCCTTGCACAAGAAGGAGTAAAGTTGTTTACAATCTATGTGCATATGATGCTGAAATGATTTCATCATTGTCAAATAAGTTAATTGCCAAAGAAGATCATGGAATTATGGAAAAATTCGACCATATTGCACAGTACAAATGTAAAATAGATTTAATATTTTGGGAAAAAAAGAGGAATGAGAAAGTACAGCAAAGTAGGTAGTAACTGACGAAGTGCTTCAGAATGACGTACGGACTAGTGGTTGCGAATGCGAGAAGGTACGACTGCCCCGAGTACTTCAGCAATCCAAGCGGATTCTTCCGACTTGACACGAAGAAGACCACTATGATAATGATGAAGTGGATTGCCAGCGCCGTCAGCACCGTGGCCACAAATAGACCCAGCTGCACGAAGTCCGACTCTATGTTCTCCCGCCCCACCACCGAACTGGCAACCATGAAACACACGGCCACCGGTGTGACACTAGGAGGGAAACAAGTCGCCTCTTCACTAGTACTCACCTCTACGCTTCACACGCATTCCTCTAATCTGAGGCAAAGGTTGTGCACTCACAGCAGAAACACCGACATTATTTTGGTAACAATAACGGAAAGCGCTTTGAAGAAATCAACGAACGACCTTGCCACCTCGCCTGAAGCTTTCGCAGCCGCACCGAAGATAATGGAACAGAAGAGTACACCTGCACACAAAATCACACTTGCATGAGATCTTGCAAGTTGACACATCAGTCCTACACCTTGCTCGTTTCCTCATCACCACACTTCCTACTTAGATAGGTTGTCGACCGCGCCAAATCCACTAAGAACGGATTTGCTTAGGCTGCAAGGACCACGACGCTTAAGGTGTCACTCCACTCCACATTGCCAAAACCTCTTTCCTACGTGCACGAACCTCCACTCATCCTGCGCACCAATGACACTGCAATCACCCTCCTCCTCCTCCTCCTCCTCATCCTCATCCTGCTCCTCCTCCTCATCCTCATCCTCATCCTGCTCCTTCTCCTCATCCTCATCCTCCACCTTTCAAAGCACGCAGCATCTTCGTGGATGTGATGTACCCACTTGGAGTGGCACCCATTAACACCAGGACCACGTCTGTGTGGCGCCCTCCACCGCCACGTACCGCCTCCTTCCCCAACTACCCTTCTCCCAAACAACTACCCTTAGGAGAGGCCTAACTCACCCAGTGAAGCACTCTACCTACCATTGCATTCATCATTACCAACTGGTCTCCCGCGACACAAACCAGCTATTGGTGCACCACCCACCACTTTAATCACTTTCCTTCTACTCACCGACCATGTTTGTGCCAGATTTGGAAGAATTTGCCACGGTTGTATTCGTAGACACATCTACCTCCGTTTGAAACTAAAATAATTAACACGATGTGCGTCAGAGGAAAGTAGAATGCGCACCAGTAATACAGGGCAAGCAATCAGCCAGTCTACTCAACCTCTCCAACATAGCCACAACATCCACTCGGTTTCAAGGCTTCACTATGCACCTCCTCTCTACTCCCTCCTGCGAGGCGTCGTTGCAGAGAATGTGGTGTGGTGTGTGGTGTGGTGTGGTGTGTGGTGTGGTGTGGTGTGGTGTGGTGTGTGGCGTGTGGTGGCAGAAGTGGTCATCACTTCAGCCACTAAGGCCTATCAGTATGGAATGCCTGCATTCACTTGATTCGCGTCAAACAGTGTGTTAACCAACTCACTAAAACAAGTCCCTGAAAACATCCGATGCCGTAAGTCCGGATGCCGTCGACACTGGCGAGCTTCCATTCGCATTGCCAGCCAGTATTCTGCTACCTAAAACGGTTAAGAGGTAGCGGTTGGAGAAAAGCTCTCCTGGTTGGCGATTCCTCTTCTCAACTTTCCTCTCTGTGACCATGCAAACAAATGTGGGCGGATGACCCACACAATGAACTGGTTACATCTTGCCATGAAATAATTTCAGGCGACTAATGCTTGCAGTAGTATGCATTACCATCAACTTGGGGGTAGAATGACAATCTAAACAGGTGGGTAAGTCAATCAACACCAAGGCACTGTTTTGACCACGTCCATATGATGATAGACATCAACCTACACCAAGCAGCCTGTCTATTTATCGCTTCTCTTCTTGTTTTTCTTCACTTGCTACAGTCATTGCACAAAATGCACGAAATAGAATGCATTAGTGCCCTTGAAAATGGGTCGTAATTTAAGTTTCGTGTTATTTATACGTTCTTAAACATTACTTGACCCTAAACCCTTTGATTTTTCGACAGAGTCGAAGGAAGTCTATGTTGGTGTAAAAGATGCTCTTGTTATTGTCGGATAGCAGTCAATGCTGAGAAAATTACACTCTGGACTCACGCAATATGCAACTGATTTGCTATTTAAATTTACATGCCCAGATACTGCCAATTATACACTCCTTGTCGGAGGGTTGTCACTTTGACAGCCTTGTGAGAATTGATCGTATAAATCGTCAACATTCCAAATTTAACTGCACTGATTGAATAGGGATGATTTTGAACAATTAACTCCGCGCTAATTCGAAGTGCGGTTCCATGTAGACTTCTCATTCACTCATTGTATCTAATGCTTCCAACACGCAATTTATTAATACAATGTGTTCAAGGTCATTGTGGGCATCCCCAATTCAGGGGTAACTAAGGTGATGAGTACAACTTTTACTGGTTTATCCAAGAGATACATGAAGAATAGGCAAAGTGGCTTTGCATTATTTGGTTTGGAAAGGATCAACGCGTTGCTTGATAGCTTGCATTTCAAGGTGTCCTCAAGTGACACCACCTAGTTTTAAAGCCATTAAACTAAGAAAAAATCAGTTAGGATGTCTAGCCTTTTCTCCAATTACACGAAATAAGAGTAGGTTGGAGAAATGTTAAACAGCCAGAAGTATGTCATTCTAAAGTGGTACTCCAAAGCGTCAAAATGTGGCTTAAATTGCCCAAGTATATTAGTGACAACATCAAACTTGTTTAGTTAGGTTCAAGGCCTTTATGCATTCACGTCCCCACATATTTTTCTTAAATAATAATAGCAGTTCAACATTGCAAATGAGCCATCCAAGAGTCGTGTGCAATGGAGGCGCGACAGATTGCCTGAAAGCTTTGCTATTTAAAACTGGCAAATGACCAATTAAAGCACAAAGCAAGGAGGCCCTATCAAGTCACACCTGTCTTGCTATAAGCGACCGATAGGCTGTGACGAGGTGGAGACGTATTGTAGAGAATCAACAAGTACATCACTTTGCTCTGCACCTCACACATTCGCCTCGATGCACACTGAGTTAGACAGCACCTTATCGGCACCATCGCTACTCACATCAGGACCGGCGTCTAACATGGAGGCGCTAGAATCGAAATCCGAGAGGGATGAGAAAGTTAAACTCCGAGATCGAAATTCCTGTATCAAATTTCTAGTCAACAATTGGTTTATGCTTTCTACAATTGCTGGGGTCTGTTTGGGATTCGGCTTGGGATTCATTGTTCGAACTACACAACCCGGACCGACAGTTATCACATGGATAGGTAAGGATCTTAACTCATCAGAATGCATAATATTTCAAAGCCTTTTAGATTGTTGAATACTTTATGAATTATTTATCTGCATATTTTTTTACTCCACTTAGATACATTCTAGTTTATTAGGCAGGAAATGGCTGCTTTATTGAAGATTCCGTAGATTGACGTCGTATTTATCAATCCAAGGAAGAGGCACAAGAGATCCCATTCCATAGGCCCCGAGGCCAATTTAGTGACCAGACGAGAGTGGTGCCAAAGGAATTAAAACTGATTTTTTCTGGATTTAAGCACTTATTACTTAAATGTTAATTAGTTGAAAACTAGAATCGTATGATCCTAAAGGCTGTCGCTTGAATGCCCAGCATATAAGCTAGTTTTTTTTCCTTCTCCTCATAGCCATGCCATCCGACATTTACCTCAGGCTTCTTCAACTTACCATCTTACCTCTGATTTCCTCCAATATTCTTGTCGGTAAGTTGATTTAAAATTAAAATTGTGTATTTATTACACTCACGAAAGAAATGAAGTCAAAGTGGAATAACATTTGGTACAACAATGGTATAATTTCATCACAAAATTATTCGCTCATGGTGATACGAAAGCAGCCAAAGGAATAAGGAGCACTAGGAGAAAGTATTGTCCACATAGAGTAGAGGTTGGTGCTGCCGGTATGGTCCGGAGGCCACGTCCCTCGGTGGAGGTGCGACGGTGAAGCCCAACCAATGAATCAGAAAGCAAATTAAAACTTAAAAATGAGTTATCTCCAGAATTTTCAGCAAATATGGACAAAATCGCTCAATGAACAGCTACTCTGAGACATAATGAAAGGCAAAAGTAAGAGAGTGAATCATTAAAGCATCTAAAAGGAATCATTTGAAGTGGAAGTAGTGTCCCACTGTGAAACATATTTGTAATACTTGTTATTTACTCCAGCCATCGCAACGTTGGATTTCAAAAGGGATGGAAAAGTTGGAATTATAGGAGTTGTTTACATTATTGCGCTCAACTTGGGTTGTGCAATAATTGGAGCAGCCTGCGCGCTACTCATTCAGCCAGGTAACCTCGCCATACAGAGGATTTTTTTTCCAGTATAGAATTAATTTAATTAGAAAGGATGAGAAGCATTTCATTCACAAGTAATTTCCGAAAAAATAGGCTAGTAAAGGCGTTGAAAGAGCTAAAAATAATTGAGAGCGAGGTTTTCCAACTTTAAACTCACCGTCCCCTTCTAACGTTCAAAAGTTGGACAAACTTAGCTTGTGTAGCAATAAACGTGGTCAAAACAGTGCCTTAGTGTTGACTGACTTACCTTCCTGTTTAGATTGTCATTCTACCCCCAAGTTGATGGTAATGCATACTACTGCAAGCATTAGTCGCCTGAAATTATTTCATGGCAAGATGTAACCAGTTCATTGTGTGGGTCATCCGCCCACATTTGTTTGCATGGTCACAGAGAGGAAAGTTGAGAAGAGGAATCGCCAACCAGGAGAGCTTTTCTCCAACCGCTACCTCTTAACCGTTTTAGGTAGCAGAATACTGGTTGGCAATGCGAATGGAAGCTCGCCAGTGTCGACGGCATCCGGACTTACGGCATCGGATGTTTTCAGGGACTTGTTTTAGTGAGTTGGTTAACACACTGTTTGACGCGAATCAAGTGAATGCAGGCATTCCATACTGATAGGCCTTAGTGGCTGAAGTAATGACCACTTCTGCCACCACACGCCACACACCACACCACACCACACCACACACCACACCACATTCTCTGCAACGACGTCTCGCAGGAGGGAGTAGAGAGGAGGTGCATAGTGAAGCCTTGAAACCGAGTGGAAGTCAATTCGTCAAGGTGGTGAGCTGGAGCCACGCTCAACGCCTTCACGCCCAACGCTTTGTCATGTGGAAGGGAGTTGGGAGGTGAGAGAAAGCAGTGGAGAACACGGCACCGATAGACCAACACTACTGGTGCTTTGTAGTGCACAAACATGAACACTCGCATGCACTTGCCGCGTGTTCACATCGTCGCATCCACCCACTGAGTGGGAGGCACACTCTCTCTGACGATTCACACTGACTAACTACTGAGCTGAGAGGGCATATTCCTCCCTTTCAATTGACATCGCCCCAATATCTGGGTGGTTCTTTTGTGTTTCAGCAATCTCTTTCCTGACAACATCTTTGGAATAACAATCTACCATGTGAGTTCGTGGTCTTTGAGTGCTTTGAAGTGTCGCAAACGACCTGAGGTGAAGTCAAGTT
>MIEF01007938.1:0-14503 GCA_001870725.1 Taenia solium | reverse complement strand
ATTTTGCAGGCAACGTTGTCGCCACGCAGTACTAGAATATAGACAGTGTATTACCCAAGAAGCATTCAAACGATTTTCCACACTGCGAATTAACTCAGTTTAACAGCACAGACTACCCAGTTTGAAGCTTGCCAACCGGAGTTTTCGTGGCGCATTTATGCGAGCACGTAAGGTTGGCATCAACACTGCTACTGTACACATTGAGTGAGATGAGTGACCTAGGTGTCAGCTCCATTAGCATGGCAGAAATTGTGAATCAGGCCATGGGGATGAAGTTGCTCCGTCCTAAGATAAAGATGGCCGCAACGTCTCGGACGATGCTTTTAAAATAGACGGAAGAAGCATGTGTCAGTTTTACTGCCATTTTAGTGTTACTAGCAGAAAGTAGCAATTATTTAGGCGTCTTTCATGCATGAAGTTCAAAGAGTACTGCCTTCAAACACCACTTAAATCATTTAAAGCTATGGGAAATGCGTGGTAAAGAAGCTGGTTAATCATGCGATCACCACTACTCGTCTTAAATTCTAAGGAATCTAAACAAGTTCATTCCTGTAAATTTTGTCGACCTCATTTGCAATAAGTTAAACTCTCCAAAAAACACCCAAATACAAACTTAATCCACAGTTATTAAGCTCAGTTGATGGTCCTAAATCTTGTTTTAACTATTTTCGCTCGACCTCACCTTCAAAAGTTACTGAAGCTTTCTATGGGAGAATGGCGAATCAGTGCACTCTTAAACGTCTAGAATGAGGGAGAAGTGTTGACATTATGAGGGCTAGGGGCACGATCTCAACCTTGACATTCTTGGAAGGAGCAAACGAACTAAACAAGAACATGCCTTTCTCAATAGTGACAAATAAAGTGCTACAGAGGTGTCGCATTTTCGCCTATATAGTGTACGTTTCTCCCTCGAATGCGCTTGGTGTGGCATGGTTTTGGGTGCATCGAAATCGCAATATGTGTGCTTTTCATAGTCACAAAGGACACCACGATGTGCATATGCGGGAAGGCGATAGCTTCGGACACGCAATCTGTGCAAAGTGTGCCCATTCGAGCACCATTTGCGAGGCGAAGGTGAAAGGCTTCCAGGTGATCGTGCTTCAAGTCGTGAGTAAATTAAATGGGCAAGAAAAGACGCCGCCACTGGCAAAATCTCCATGGGCATTTCAACCTCTAACTTGAGCTATGTCCAGCTTTTCTATCAGATTCTTTTATGTGTTATTGCAGCAGTCGGGAAAGTTGCACTACATTCAGGCATGGTCAGCTTTTGTTGACGCACAGCAACATGAGAGGAAATTGTGATTCGGATGAGTAAATGGAACTGACTTCTCCCTAATTGCCCTCCATTAAAGTGACATCGCATAACAACGAAGTCTGATGGAAACACTGGAGAGGAAGTGGTGTCCATCTAAAAACAAGAAATAAGTTAAGAAGGCTGCACATTCTAATGTTGATTTGCTAACTACCTGATATAGAAGGCTTTTAATCATTACACGTGGAGCTTTTGCATGTCGAAGCTTTCTTCTCCGAGTCATTTGATATCGCAGAGCACCTCTGTTATGTCTAATGTAAAAAGTTGTACTGATCAATTTTCTTTTTCTTCAAATTGTACTCCTTTTAAGATTGATCCCAACTCAGGCCTTCCTTAATGTTCACCCTCAAAATATGATCTCTTGCCCCAAGATGGGAAAATTTGTCAGTATGCTCTAGGTGCGACTACGAGATGACAGTCCATTGGTAAATAACGATGAGTGTCAGTGCGTTGTTACTCAGCGGATATTGCGATCCTTGAATGGTGATAATTTTATTAAATGGTTTGAGTCTAGTTGGTCCACTTAGTAATGACGGAATGCCAATGTAACTGGTGTGGTGGAGGAGTCCACACGTCATGCCTGCCTTACGATTGATTGGCCTGTGAAATTTCCACATTTACACCCCATTTTATTAAACACCTTCGTGCTAGTAAGTTTAAAAGGAAGTTATTTGGTTTAAGGCACTTTAAATGTGTGGACTTAAAGGCGAAAACCTAGGCATTCACATGCAAAGTAGTTGGAACCCACACTTTTATGTCCATCTAAGAACGCTGCATATCTGACAGGAAGAATGATTTATATAAGGTCGTGAGAACTGAGATTCTATGTGAAGGAGGCCTGGCCTTCAGTCGTTTAATTGCCCAAACCTATCAGGTCGGTTTCAGGTACATTTAGGGCAAAGCTAAAATTATCAGAACAAACAGTTCCAAAATACTTATGAAGAAGAGATGACTGTCTTCGAAATTATTTAAAAATTTTACTTTATTATCCTGACCCTCTGTGATTAAACTCGCCTGTCTTTGCACAGTTAGCGAGACCACAAATTACCCTTATTTTCATCTAGAGTTTGCAATTATATTGACAAAATCCGTTTTTGTACGCTTTTTCTAATTTTTGTTTGAATGAACACTGGCTAAACGTCCTGCTTGCGGGCTTTTAAACTGCGGTCTTAGCTTGTCTACTCCTGCCAACACCATGAATTAGGTGCCACAGTCGCCTGCAATAATGTCGCGTCTAGCCGCCCTTGGTACTATTCTCACTCAATGCTGCAGTGCCCGCTTTCCCTTCCTGGGTGGTACTCCAATGCTGGTGGCTCCAAGCCTCCTCCATAACCTGCTGCATCAACATATCCGTAGTTTGTTCTTCCGATGGCCTCGTCGGGTTCTATGGTGCAACAACATCCTCTTAGTTGTCTCCTTATGAGCAAGCGATTTGCCTCTTATGCAAAACCGCGTCCGATTTCCCCATTCTACATACTTCAAACCGTATCGCATGGTTTGAATTCGTTCCATCTTATGCTTCCAATAAAAGTGGAAGTGAAGACAATACTTTAGAAAATCAACCTGTTCTCCGCCTTGCCTGAGTAAAGTGGGTATGTACAAGTCAGACCTGATTTACGAATCATGAATTCTCCTGTTGGGCATCCTGCATTTAAACAGCAAAAGTTGGCTTTCTATTTTGAATAAACCAAGGAATGAAGTAGCACAACATCTGCTTCGCGTGGAGAAACGACGTAGCGAATGATGTGAGGAGGAGATGGTGGCATTCCATCCCACCGTTCGGTCCGCCTCTGTGGTTAGAAAGTAGATGAAAATAAGTGGTGATGGTTTTGCACACCTGGGTCAACATTATGACAACTCATATGTAAAAAAATGTCGAAGTTCAGTCGGTACACGCTATTCAGAACTTGCCAGGAAATGCTTACCGAGCACGAGAAATAAGGAGGGTGGTTAAAACACGAATAACAAACGAAGGAAATTGCATGCTTCTTGTGTGGTATTTGAAGACAGTCGCAATTCCTGCTTGGGATTTGTCTAGCATGCAAGAATGTTTGGTGCTATGTCAGGCGTGATGTTGGTGTGTTGTGTCGGTGTGCGGCACTGTAAAGAATGCACTGACTTATAAGGAAGCCATTTCGGGCTCATGCATTCATTGATCTCCCAGCAAAGTGCAAATTCCTGGCATGTGTTAATCATTTTCCTTTTTGGAATTAAAAGTGGTTTGGATGGGGAGTAGAGCTGGCAAAAATTCAATAAAACTGACCCGTACCGAGCTTTGAACAGGCTTCATTTTCGTAGCTAATTAAGGCTCATTCTAAGAGGTCGGGCTCTCGCCTACTTCCATCTGGTCTATACAGTATGCGCGAATCAGTTAAGAGGCTGCCTCTGATTGGCCCCAGAGGTGTGCCATAAATTGTGCAATGCGGATTAAGAAGCAAATGGGTAATAAGCATCGATTAACCAATGGAGTGGTAGATGTAGGATAATATGCGGGAGGACAATATGATACTAGTTAAAAAATCCACTTTACGGCAGCATACTGAGGTCAGCATTTGTCATTTTTGACTATTTTCAACGTTAACCCCTACTCTGCCATTAAAACAAAATGGACTACAATATTTTAGACATGTAGTCCTACTGTTATCATATTTTACAGTGTATCAAATCGGTAAACACTTTCATCCCTCCATCCAAATGAAGTAAACTTTGGAAACCAAAAAAATAGATCAATGTAAGTTTTCTACATTATACACAATAGAGGTGATCAGAGATGCCATGTGGTTTGTAATATTCGGAATTCTTATGTGTCAGGCATGGCTAAAATCAGCGATACCTTGTAGACGTGGGGGTAGCGCACGACAGCCTTACGTTTATTTAGTGCATGCATAATTTCACACTGGAAACCCGACTTCAGTGCATCATCGCGTAGTTCATCAAGCAGTGCGAACACAGTCTAGCGTATATCGATGACGTAATCACCGTTCAGCAGTCAATAGTTAGGTGACAACGCTAGAAAGTGGATGAAAGGAATTGAGCAGCAGACAGTAGTAAGAGTAGAAAGCAAGAGAAAAAATGAAGCAAATGGAGAGAGGAGATCAGTCAGCGAGGTGGGCAACAACCTCCTTACTTTATTCAACCTCTCCTTCCAACAAAGTAACCCATTCCCACCACCGATGATAAAGTGGGCCGCAGCAAAGTTATGTCAACTTCTACTGCTGCTCCAACCCCTCTTGACAACCAGCCAGTTTTAGCGCATCCAACTTTACTCACTGAAAGCGACGTGTGATAGAGTCAAAATTTCCTACCACATAGGATTAGTGAAATTAGTGCGAGTGGAAGCAGTCTGGCATAGGACTTAGCTGCTTACTTTGCAACGGGAGTGCCGCAGTCTCTTACCCTACACATTTGCTGTCCCTTTACCGTATTATCTGCCTTCTCATCCAATGCTGCTTTCCCTCTGATTTCTGCAAAGCAAATCTTCACCAATGAACAATGCATCAGCAACACCTCACCTAAAAATTGGCACAAGTTGACCGGTGGGACGTTGACTCTGTGATCAATGCAAGTGCCTCTCTACCGCATCATCTCCTTAAACAGTCTATGCATAGAACGATTCAACTTTTAGGCTGAGGTCGGTGCATTCAGTTAACTAAACTTCGGCACCGTGGAAAAATACGCTTTTCTACAGAGGCTAGTCATTACAACTGGAATGGTGCTGTTTCACGCTAACGTCATGTTGAAGCGCAAGCTGGAGACAAATTAGCAGCCGCGTTTGCGGTGGAATGTGCTTCTCTTCCGCAGTCCATCCTCCTGCCACACGACCATGCTGCTCTGACTGCCACCTATTGACAAGAAACAAGCAGTATAGCGCGATTATTGGAAATAACGTGTGTTTCATGGTCTGACATCCAAAGATGTATTGATAGAGAGTGTCATGCATAAATGGACTGAGCATTTGATTTTGTCAAGGCATGTTTTATAAAAGGGAAGTCTTGCGTTGATGCAACTCACCTTCGTGTAAATTATACAGACTAAGGAGTTGATCAATGTGAGCGATGGCGAAAGTCCATAACAACCCTCATGTTACTGGGTCACGTGCTCCTGCAAATAATCGACGTAATTGCAGCTCTCCTTCATGTCCAATCTTCCCGAATTCTGCTCTCAGTTATAAAACACAGCAACAGTTGCTGCATTGAAACGTCAGTTCATTGGCAAGTAGTGGTGTGGGTGAAGGGTTGGGTGTCTTACAGCACTTGTAATTCTTATATGATGATCCTTCAAAGTCATCTTCTTATATTGATTGCCTTTATGCAGAGGTCATTGCGGAGGAAGTGAGGAGAACTAACTGTTCGTTACTGACTTGACCCGAAGCTGCGTAAGCTGTTGCAAACATGCTAGGATTGTTAAAATTTGTCATTCGAGCCGAATTTGCCATCCTCGCCATTCATCAATCTGCTTCACAATAACAAACTCATCATTCAAAACCTGAGATGACATCGCTCATAACTACTTTGTGTTCTGTCCACGCAAAATCTATATCAATGCCTCGCGGGATTGGCTGTTTCCTTCTACAACACAATGACCCATAATTGCTATTTCGACTGTCGACCATGATTCCAGTTTTGATGAGCAAGTTCGCAGCACGAAAATGGAGGCATTATTCATGGCGTAAGATTTGAGCAGGGTATTTACCAGTAATTCAAGATAGTAGAGCGAAATAAGGAAATTGTGCAATGTGATCATTAACCGTCCAAGTGGATTGCAATGAGGAATGATATATATCTCGAACAGAGTTGGCAGGCCTCGAGAAGCACTATTCGACAGAAGAGTGTGAAAGATTTCCTGTCTGTTTTGCGGGAAGTATCGCCATTTAATATTCGAGGCCGACGTCTGCGTCCGGTGGCAAAACACGAAATGTGACGTTAGTGGCGATTCTATCAAGAGGGTCAGACGGCCATGGTGATGACCTAGAACTCTATGAAGAGCTTCTTGCATGGGTTTGAACTCGCCTGTTCGAATAAATAATGCGGTTGGAAGGCGCTTTCACTGATCATGTCGTCAAAGTCCTTTTGGAGGGGTGGCGTTAATCTATCGGTGAAAAGTTGGAGGGGGTATGCAACCTTGCATGAGAAGGCAAAAAGCACGGTAGCGGGCAGACAGTGCATTAAGTAAGAGACTGAGGCACTCCCAATGCGTAGCAAGTAGCTAAATTCTAGACTGGCTTGCTTCCACTTGCACTAATCTCAGCAACTCCCTGAGGTAGGAGGTTTTGAATCGATCAAACTTTGCATTCGTTAAATGAAATGGTATGCGCTGAAACTGTCCAGTTGCAAAGAGGGGCGAAGTAGTATCAGATGTAGAAATGAATTCAAATGTCGGTGCGAGAGTTGGGCTACTTCGTGGGATGAAAGTTAGGGCAAAGGCACGAGGTCACTGTCCTTCTCGTCAACCGACACTTTGCCCCCATTCGATCACTCCTTCATTCCGCCTTCCATCGTCTCCATTTAACCATTGCTGCACGGTGACTGCGTAGTCGACATTGATCCACGTGATTGAGCAATGTACGAAAGGTCTCATTGAAAGACCATCATATAAAAATTGCAAGTTCCTTGGGACATCCATCTCCTCAGCCTCACCGCTACTCGCCAATGCACTGGCATTTCAATGCAGCAACCATTCCTGTGTTCTTTAGCAAAAAGGATGATTTGGGAAGATCACGCATGAAGGAGGGCTCAAGTTTAGCGGAGTAGCGCCAAGACTACATGGCAAAACTACACGAGGGTGGTTTTGAGCTTTAGCTACTGCTCACTTTGGTCAAATTATAAGTCTGCATAGTTTGCACGAAGGTGAGTCGCATCGACGCAAGAATTGCGTTTTACAAAACATACCTTGACAGCATCAAACGCTCAGTTCATGTATGCATGGCACTCTCTATCAATACACCTTTCGATGTCAGTCCATGAAACATTGTTTCAAATAATCGCGTTATGCTACTTGTATCTTGTCAATGGGTACCAGTCAGAGCAGCATGGTCGTGTGGCAGGGGGATGGACGGCGGAGGAGAAGCACACTCTACTGCAAATAGGCTGCTGCTCTGCCTCCGATTTAGCATCAACCTAACGCTAGTGGGATTCGGTATCATCATGTCCCATAAGTCATTTAGCATTTAGTAAGTGTGCAAGTAGTTGCGATGAGCAGCGATTGCAGAATGTATTTGTCCCACGGTGCGGAAGATTAAGTAACTGAATGCAGCTATGGGAACCTAAAATTGAAACTGCTTCAAGCATAATCTGGTTGAACAGATGGTGCGGTTGAAAGGTACCTGCACTGATCATTGGAGCGGTGTTCCTTTACCAGCTAGAGGTTGCCGATAAAATACTCAGTGGTGAAGTAGTGCTTTGCAGAATTCGGAAGGAGTACAACATTGCATGAGAAGGCAGCTATTACGATAGCGGGACAGGCAGTGCATTGAGTAAGGGGCAGAGGCACTCCCATTGCGAACTAAGTAGCTGAATGCTAGACCGGCGTGCCTCCACTCGCACTAGTCTCAGAAATCCAGTGTGGTAGGAACTTTCGCTACTATCACGAGTCATATTCACACACGCTAAAACTAACTGGTTATAAAGAGGAGCTAAAGTAGTGTTAGGAGTAGAGGTAATCTTGCTAAAGGCTAGACACTCGCCGGTACGGGAATTGGGCTACTTCGTGCGAGTTCGGTGCGAGGTGGTCACGGGGTCAATGTCCTTTCCGTGGGCCGGCACTTTACCTCTATTCGCCCATTTTCTTTCTTTTGCTCTCTATCCTCACTATTTCACCATTGACTGCTGCACAATGCTTGCGTCACCAACTACTCCGCAATGTGCTTGCACTGCTTGGTGGACTGTGCGTTGGTGGGATGGGGTCGAGTGCCCAGTGTGTAGTATCACATGCGCTAGGTGGACGCAGGATTGCCAAGCCCTACCCTCACATCTACCGATGTTAGCCTCTAAGGCGTATTGACTGTTGCTATCCTTACTGCTTATGCGTTGGCGTACATCTTGTTCAATCATGCCACTCACATCATGCCACTCAGTAAAATCCAGTCATCATGTACGTCTACTCCTTTAGCATGCTCTTCGTTAAAAGCCATTCCGTTGGATTGGACAACCTCTCTATGCACTGCTAGAAGTCGACGAATTGAATCTCTCGTACCCGGATTGGGGATGTAGTTTAGGCCAGAAACTATGCCTGTGTCTCAAAGTCAATGCATTGTTTCCATATTGTATCCATTGACTGTCGCCGTCCAGAACGGCTTCCCTGGCGAAACGCACAGGTGTGGAGCTGTGAGACCTCTTCACTCAATCAAACTGCAACCTCGTCGTTATCGCTTGGCCTCATGGGTTAGTGTCAGGTGGCAAGCCACGCCTAAATGCAGGCTAACATCCCCACCTCACCCCATGCAGTCGCTAAGAGCAGGTGCTCAACTAATCTAAAGAATTAGCAAGAATGCAATGTTGCACCAAATCTACAACGGCGTTGCATCCCAAATGTGTTTCTTTAACCAGGTAACTTGCGAAAAATCATGCTGAATTCGCATTATTATCCCACCGTCGTCTCCACAGGCCTGACAACGCATCTAAGGAAGCAGGCAAAATATCATCTAGACGTTCCCATTGCTGCCTGTATGTACGTTTCGACAACCATGGATCCACGATTGCAGAAGATCGGCGCTTTGGAATACCCGTTCCCTCGTTGCATTCTTCGCTACTTGTCTATTTCTCTGCATTTTACGAAAAGGGAAATCAGACAAATCTGAATCAATTTAAACTTAGTTCAACCACATTTACCTCGCTAGTTTACTCATGTTTAACCCCGTGCGACGTTCTCAATTCAGCTCTTTCACCAATGGTGGGGTCGACTGGATCCAGGATTGAGGCAAAATAATTATTTTAAGTCCTTAGACCCCCTAATAACTTGCCATTTCCAACGACCAAGCAAAAGTATCCGCACTGGGTTGCTAAATTTCTCAAGCAGCATTTCCTTAATTGCAATTTACTTGCCTTTTAACATTGAGCAGCTAACAAGCACAAAGTTTATTTGAAATGAAGCAATGCGGTTTAGGGAACCATGACGTCAGTGCCATCCATGGCGGCTCTAAAGTGTAAAGAAGTTGTGTTGGTGCGTACAGCCCTCTAAAGGCACAACAAAGCATTTTTGTGAAGGAAGAACAGTGAAAGGGAAATGGACTGAGGCATTCTCATGGCGACGTAGCTAACCACTTGGTTGATGTGACTGGGTTTTTTATCAAGCACATTTTTACTCGTAGTGGTCTCTGAAATCCAATACTGTAGTAGGTAACGAGGCTATCCAGTGACACCTACAGTGAGAGTGTGTGGGTGAAATGACTGACAATGATTGACCGAGACAAGTAGAAGTTGAAGCGTACTTGCAACAGTGTGAGCGCACGTGGGTTCGGAAGATGGACAACTTTGTAGTAAGGAAGGTGCGGGCGTCCGTGTTCTAGAGCACTACTCATCCCTCAACCGACACTTCTGCCTCCTAAGACTGACTTCTACTCACCTACACTCAACTTTGCACCACTTCACCACTGACTGCTGCACCACAGTGTTTGACGGACTGTGGAGAGGGCTTCGCGGTGTGAAATGACGCTGTCACAGAATTTGATGCACAATCTCACGAACCATTGAAGTAGACTTTGCACGCTACTTTTGAACCTGTTTAATTGTTTGCTATTTACTTTAACACTTGGCTATGGTGATAACCGAGGCAATCAGAAAGCCTGATATCTATTGCCAGAAATCGCCAGCTAGCCCAATTCGTTCTAGTTTTACAAGTAAATACTTTCTTTGGCTTCGATAGACCTTCTAGCAGATTCCTTGTTTAAACAAGAAAATGCTGTCCAGGGATGTTCCACTTCACTCAAAGACTACTTCGATGAGTCAAACTTTGCATACCACATATGAAAGCTGACATGAGTACGCCTATGCGATGCTGCAGATTGCAAATGCTTCCACCACCGAAACCGAATTCGCCCATTCTCTTCATGCTTGCCATAGCCATATATGTCCTTCACATGAGCACATCCGCTGGCCACGACTTTATTCCCATTTCGTGCGGCCCCATTCAGCTGGTCGGACTAAGTCTTGAGTAATATGCTGAATGGAATGGTGTCTGTAAAAGCAACTTACTGGGTAGACGTTTGAGGTTTGGGAAATGTATCCACGCATTCCTTATCGGTGTTAATTCAAGTCGTCATTCGAAAACATTTTCATGCCTCCGATTCTCTAAAAATGTGACAATTTGCTAACATTTTCGTTGTTTGTTATTGGAGCCTATTAAGTCAAACAACGGTTACAAAGCCTAATAGGGCACAACTTAGAAGCCTCATTCTTCTTTCAACGCCCTCGACTACCTAACAATTGGACTCCTACACTGAACTTACTCTGCCAATTCGAAGCATATTAATGCCTTGAGGAGCTTGCGGGCATTCTTCAGTTTATTGAGCACTGTAAGTTGCACCCTCCAAACTCAGTGCCACCCGGTTGGTGCTCCATTCCTGCAAAGACTGCTACCATAGTGCCGACAAACTGGCGAAGGAATTCAGTGGTTACCAGCTTGTGATTTGGCCTTCATGAAGTGGCAGGACCCGATTGTTCAAGGCACAAAACTGAGGTCGTGTAATCAGAATCATTGTCCATGCATGCTTTGCTTGTCATCTACACACATGCACTAAAGACTTCACTTTTTCGGTGGGTTGCAAATGTGTAACAAAATTAAACTTTAGTGTGCAGTGCAACCTTAGTTCGATCGCCCTTTTGAAAGTTGAATTTCCCCTTTTCGGTTAGGATTATGTTACCACCACTATTACTTCCCTGCATCCGCCCACTTCGCCGATCATCCCTGCTACGAGAAGCTCTTCATTTGCACTGGTACTGAAGTCATTGAGACTGCTCTAACCATCTTGGCCACATATCCCGCCTTTCTTCCTCAAATTCGGCAAGTCTGAGGTCGCCTTGCTCTCTCACACTCCTTTCTGCCTTGCTATTCGATCCGCAGACGCACACATCACCCAATAACTTGTGTTTGCATGCATGCATAACATTTGGTGCCGGCGTGTTGGAATTTCGCAGCGAAATATTGCCGCTCAAGCATATTTGCCTCTACCCTCCTCCTCACTACCATGTGCCACCACGTGGGTCGGTCGGAGTCGCCTCACTAGTGAACTAGTGAGGGAGAGGACAATAAGCAGCAGTGTGTTAGCATCGCAGAGCATGAGGAGGCAGTGCCTCACTAAGAGCTGGCCTATGGTACAAATTAACTTCTTCAAACGAGCTGATTCGGATGGCGAGAATCGCATGCCAATGATAGGTTGAAATTGAAGTAAGCCATCTCGGCGGCATGTGCTTTCCTGTGGATGAAGCCAAGTTGACACTTCGTACCACCTTGATGGAGACCAAGCATTGATTTCCAATTCCTCTTTGGAAAGTTCCACTGTCGAAGAGTAAATGTCACTTGGACGATGAAGTGCCGTCCCTCTTGTCCACATCCAGTCGCAACACCTAATTTATACCATAAACGGCGAAAAGGTGTGTGCTCTCTCAACACATCCTCACTCATTCATTTAGTTCGGCAAGTCCTCTTTGAGGGATTGTATGAAAAGAGACAAGGGATTCGCCACTTAAGTCGATATGCTCTACTATCTGTCAGCATACAATGCAGCGAACCGGTAATGCCACCGATTGTGGTTCGGGCAGACAAAGGAAGAAAAGCGGCTTAAGATATGAATGTTGGATGGGCACAGTGCAGAAAAAGTAGCTTAGATTTGAAACTTAGTGCAGGTTCCCATCACTTTTAACGTTTCAGATCCAAGTTCAGGTATTTGTGCCCCATCGATAAGCGGATAGCGGCCGTGTGTGTTGTGATGTATGAAGATGTGCACCAACGCAAATGCAATGGAGTTAACAACAAAGAGCACACCTTAGAGTCCGTCAACTGTGTGTCGGGGGATGGTGCGAAACTGCGCTTCACTCACTTGACGCATGCAACATTTCATGATGAGTGCGCAAACCTACATCTCTACTGCAGGATTCATCGAGCATCGTGAATGCACGCTGGAGTGTGTGAATCACGTAGTGTTTGCATAACAGTCAGTAGTGAATAGGTGAGAGGTAAAAGCGTCGGTGAGGAAGCAAGCGCGCCGGAATATGGGTGCCGGCTGGACAGGTAACTTGAGTTCACGTGATTATGGAATGGCTTTTGCGTGATTACGACGTAGCCCAACTCCAACGCCGGCGAGAGCAGACGATTGTCCAGGCGTACTTCAACATCCAAACATACTTTCTCTTCTCGAGGCACATAGGCTTCCCCTACTCCACGCACATACACTGCATCCAATGGAAGTTGCATGCAATGGAACTGTAAACTCATGCGATATTGGATGGAAGCGTCCCTGTCAAGCCACCCATGCACGTCGGCTGGGTGAGGAATCAAGCTGCTTCACAATGGAGAAGCCTTTGTCTCTACTCGCATGGGCTGTCTGTTCTGGCATCCCACGCTTTATCCCTTCAGGTTACGCTTCCTATTCCCGCACCCTACAATCTATAACTTCAGGTGTGTGATACATCAGGATCCATTCACTAGCAATTCTAAGCCAATTTGGCGGTCAACCACCATCTGTTTGAAGCGTTGATACTTGAAATCGTTTCAAATTCAAGCTCGAATTGTTACACCTAGTCAACCTCTCCAATAGTAGCAATGCGTGGGCTGAAGGCAGATATGCAGTCCCACGTCTAGTTGCTATTGTCACTTCCTCTTTCTGCACCATTATTTCCGCCCACCATCTTCCCTTGCTCCATCTACTTGCTATTGGCACGTAACGAGTAGTATAGGCAAACGGATTAAAATAATTGAGCCATTAGTGAGTTACATCATGAGGTGCGTCGACAAGGGGCACAAGTTGGCTAGTGAATGGAATGTTAAGAAATGCCACTCAAAATGGTAGTCTTGCAGTGGCACAACTCAGTGAGGCGAAGAATGAGGCAGACAGTCATGGTGAGCTAAATGCTTGGTAGCAGTACCTCGAACTCTGCTTCTAGGCGTCATGTTGCGCGCTTCTTACAAAGTTGACCCTAACTCAAGCCTTCCTTAATGTCCTCTCTCAAAACATGGTTGCTCATCTCATGACTTCCTTCTTTACGATCATAAACGCAGACACGTTCGAGAGTGCACCACAGGTGTGACTAAGAGTTGACAGTACTTTAGTAAATAACGAGGAGTTTGGGCGCGTTATTGTCCAACGGATACTCTGATTCTCGGATGACTATAGTTTTTTAATGTGGTTTAAGTTTAACCGGTCCATTTTACAGTGACGGATTGCCAATATACCTGGTGTGATTACTTCTTAGTCCTGTGATCACATACCGTGGCGCCCACACGTCATGCATGCCTTGCGACTGCTCGGCTTGCAACATTTGCACCGTTAGAGGACGGGAAGCATACAAATGCGTAATGAGGCTGATTATTTGAGCTTTGAAGTACTGTCCTTGAAACAGAGTGATCACGATACGATCTGATGCTTGACGAGAGGTCACAAAGCCCCCCCACCTCCACTCCCATTCACTGCGCTTGCAAACGGTCACAACTGACCTAAAACGGCCCTGGATATCACAATGAAAGGATGGCTGTGGGGACAGTTTGTAATGCTGACGTTTGGAATAAAGTGGTTTATAATGAAGTATGCAGGTTAGGACGTTGCACACAAGAGTGGGTGAGCAGAACTGATCATCGTAGCCGAGAGGCCTTACTGGTCCACTGATGGCACTGCTGTTGACATGTTAAGATCAGACGAAGAGAATCCTACAGTATCAATCATCTACCACCTTGTTTTACCTCAAATGCGTAAAACCCAGGTAATTAAGCATGTGCAGTAGCTAGTGAATGCAAGGCTTGGATAGATGTAACTTATCGCTGTATTTTCGCTGCCCTTATCTTCCACCTCCAGTTTCATATCGAGGCCTTTTGACAAGCCTTTTAAATCCTATATGCCTAGTTAGAAACTTCGCATTCCTTTCCTTGTAAAGTAACAATCACATATTTGTTCCAATTTTCCTACCACAAATACCTAATTAGCAGATTAGCTCTCTGTTACTTGTTGGCTGCGAGCCTTCTAACTTATTGGTATTTGCACATTCA